>JARQOD010005291.1:0-48902 GCA_033576555.1 Oophaga sylvatica | reverse complement strand
GTCAAGTTCCTCCTCATCGCGTTAGACTGCTCTTTTAATTTATTTCCGATGCAAATTACCTAAACAGGTTTTTTCCCTTTCTGTCCTGAGAGGCAGCTATAAAGAAAATTTTGGGAAAGTCTGGCCAAAGGGCATATTGACCTTCTCTCCCCTGCCGGGGGTCCTCTTTGTAAAAAAAAAAGATGGGGCCTCCCCTTGCTTGGATTCCGCGAATTTAATCGGATTACTTTTCGAGACCGTATCCACCCCTCTGTTCCGCCCTTTTTAAATCAATTGTTCCCCGGTCTCTAAATTGATCTCAGGGGGCTATAACTGTTTGGGATAAAAGAGGGGGATAGGGGAAAAGGGCTTTAACACCCCGGGAGGGACATTAGAAAACCCTTGTCATGTTTTTTGGTCTGACTACTGCACCAGCATATTCCAACATTTTTGTTAATGACATTTTTCGTCATTGGGGGGCTGTTGGGGTCGTAATTTGGATGACATTTTTTTTTTACTCACCAACCCTTGTGTCTCACCAGACAGTGAACAGGTTTGCAGATTTTGCGAACAAAAAAACCATACCCCAAACTGGAAAAGTGTGTATTCGCTGTACAGGAACTTCGTTTTTGGGTTTCTTGGTGTCAGCCCCCCGTTCCGAGGACCCTGAAAAGGAGAGCAGTGCTTGAATGGGATCCCAGGGGACTAAGGCTCTCAGCTTTTCTGGGGTTTGCTCACTCCCGGGAAAAATTTATTTTAATTTTCTCGTTGTAAAACCTCCACTGACATCAAAAAAGGGACGGTTTTTCTAAAGGGGACAAAGTTTGCCAAGCTTTTTCCCTTTAAAAAAATGTTTTGCTTCGCACCCGTTCTCATCCAACCGAGCATCACAGCCGTTCGTGGAGGTGGACGCTCTGACGTAGGGGTGGGTGCAAAATTGTCCCAGGTCCGTCCCCCCGGGAAATGGGATCCGTGCCTTTCTTTTTTAAAAAATTGTCGCCGCCAAAGGAATTTTTGATATCGGCAAAAGGGGAAATTTTTGGCCAATAAGTTGGGTTTTGAAGAATGGGGCACTTTTTTGGGGGGGCATCCACCCGGTCACCGTATTACTGATCACAAGAAACCCGGGTGTATTTGGAACGCTAACGTCGAATTCCAGACAACTCGATGGCTTGTTTTTTACCATTTAAAATTTTTGTTGCACTTATCGCCCTGGACTAAGAATGTAAGGCGGGTCCGTCCGCGTTTCCCCCGGGGCCGGGAAAAGATACCCAATCCATCCTTCGGGGGTGGTAGTGTCGGGTGTATTTCTGACTGAGGGGAGGGGTTTTGAGGCTCAGGGGGACCCCCTGCAGGCCTCCGGGGGACTGTTTGTCCCCCAAAACAGTTTAGACAAAAGGTTTTTGAGGCCATCTAATTTTGCTTTTAGCAGGCATCCAGGATAAGCTACTTTAGATCTCCTTTTTCGCCGTTTTTGGTGGCCTAACGTTAAAAAATGTTTTAACTTTGGGCCCCGTCCCGTGGGGGTTTTTGCTCGCTCTAAGACCCCCATACCCCCCTGGGACCCCCTTACCCTTGGGAAAATTCCGGGGCGCCATGGACTCATTTGTCTATGGACTTCATCACGGACCTTCCTCAGTCGTCAGGGAAGACTGTCATACTGGTGGTTGTTGACAGGTTCAGTAAGATGGCACATTTCATTGCTCTTCCTGCCCTCCCTAATGCTAAAACTCTGGCGCAGGTGTTCATTGGGGAGATTGTGAGACTTCATGGGTTGCCTTCTGATGTGGTGTCAGATAGGGGGTCTCAGTTTGTGTCCAAGTTTTGGAGGGCATTTTGTTTACGTCGGGGGATGCAATTGTCATTTTCCTCGGCTTTTCATCCGCAGACCAATGGTCAGACAGAGCGTCTGAATCAAAGCCTAGAGACTTATCTTCGGTGTTTTGTCTCAGAGAACCAGGAGGACTGGTCTCTTTCTTGCCTCTGGCAGAGTTCGCTCTTAACAACAGGCGGAGCGAGTCCACTGGTAAGTCCCCGTTTTTTGGGGCATATGGTTTTCATCCCCAGTTTTGTACATTCAATGGGGGGGGCCCTTCTGGGGTTCCTGAGGAGGAGCGTTTCTCGTCGTCACTTGCTTCAGTGTGGAGAGGTGTATTGAATAATCTGAGTGCTATGGGGAACCGTTATAAACGTATGGCTGATAGGAGGAGAGTTTCTGGTCCAGATCTTAATGTGAACGATCTGGTATGGTTGTCTACCAGGAATATAAAACTTAAAGTTCCCTCCTGGAAGCTGGGCCCCAGATTCATCGGGCCGTACAGGATCAGTTCCATAATTAATCCTGTGGCATTTCGTCTGGACCTCCCTCCTACGTTTAAAATTCATAATGTGTTCCACAAGTCATTACTTAAGAGGTACGTGGCACCAGTCATACCATCACCTCTACCTCCTCCTCCAGTGGTGGTCAATGGTAACTTGGAGTTTCAAGTGTCAAAGATCATTGACTCACGTCTGAATCGCCGGTCCCTTCAGTACTTGGTGCATTGGAAGGGGTATGGTCCAGAGGAGAGGACGTGGGTTACTGCGTCTGACATTAACGCAGATCGTTTGGTGCGGACCTTCCACAGAACTCACCCGGGCAAACCTGGCCCTGAGGGTCCGGAGGCCCCTCGTAAAAGGGGGGGGTACTGTCATGTGTGCATCGCCACGAAGATCGTCGCGGTTGCACATTCTGACTTCTCACAGCTGAGTTGCTGTTTCTTTTTGTTTGGCAGTTAGGGAGTTAATTCTGTCTGTGCTCAGTTCTGGGACTGGGTGCAGTTTTCTCCCGGCTGCAATTAATTATTTGTTGATTGGTTTCCTTTAAATCTCTGGTTGTCTGTGTTGGGAGTTGCCAGTGAAATTCTTCATGCAGACCACAGATAGGATTGTATCTGTATAGACTTAAGTTAAAGAGCTCCTTAGTTGTTTTAAGCTCACCTTGCTTAGAGTTTAATATCCCAGATCATTTATGTTCCTTCTGTGTTTGAGTGTGTATGCAAGTCTGTGTTTTCTCCAGTCTGTCTTATATGTCTAATCTGTGTATTTAGCAGAGATCAGCCCATATCCCTTTGGTGGTAATCAGAATCCTTCTTAGGACTGATTACAGGGTTCAGGGACTGATAGGAGACAGGGTTAGGCTGGAGACTTGGACCTCTGAACCATTATCAGTACCTCCAAGGTGAGGGATTTGTTAGGACCCCAGTTTAGGGTCAGGTTAGACCCCCGGTCCTCCTCTTTCCTGTGACAGTGTATCAAGTCCTCAAGATTAACCCTGAGTTCAACGGATATCGTGTCAGGTAAATCTATTCTATATTTACATGCTGAAGTTGCTAATCTATATGTTGTATAGAGTGTTGTTCTTTTAAGAATAGTTTACTGACATCGTACACATATCATAAGACCGCGTGACAACTGCGTCGGACAGGTGGTATACTGCTGGTTTTTTTTTTCATTTTTTGTGGGATGTGGGAGGCTGAAGGCTCCGAGGGTCTCACAGGTTCCTGACACTCTGGGGAGTAGGGGTCGCACCTGGTAACATTTAGGGCGTACCATCCATTGTAACCCCAGTGTCGGGTGTAAGTCACCAAGTCTCCTGGCAACAGGTCACTCCCCGGGTGTCCTTCTGGGAGGTGAGTCTCCACGTCCCGCCGGGTCACAAAGACTTCTAAATAAAGTCCAGGCTCCTGGATGAAGCCCCAACCACCTTTCAATTTAAAGCTTCGTACTGCACCCTTACGCCGCGGCTCCCACAGGGTTCCTTTATCTTTTCTCATCCGGTCCTTATCTGCCCGGTCCTTCTCCAGGTGACGTTGCCGAAGCTTTTGGGATTCGCGCTGCTCCCTTTGTCGCTCTGCTTCCCGCTCCCAACGTCTCCACTCTTCCTCCTGATGCCGGTTGGAATTCTCCTCCACCAGCATCTCCATGTCTCCACCATCAAACTGCAGCTTACAATGTCCGGTTTGCGGCAGCTCTCCTGGCGTCCCCCAGTCCTGGCGGCGCTCACCTGCGGAGGAAGCAGCCGGCTCTGGAACAGATGACAGTCGGGGCTCCGGTACAGACAGGTAGACCTCTGGTGCCTGAGCGGCCTCCTCCATGAGGACGGGTGTCGCTTCTTCTGTCTCAGACAGCGGGATCTGGGGTGCTGCCGGTGCAGAGTTTTTGGCAGGAACGGATGCCTCCACTGCGACAACGTCAACCGGATCACCATGCAAGGGCTGGGATGCCCGCACGGACTCCTCTACTAGAACGGGTGCCTCACCTTCCGGTACAGACACTTCAGGTAAGAGGGATTGGCGCCGCTCCAAGTTTAGTTTTAGGGCCCGCCAGCTGGCTTCCATCCTGGCGACCTCCTCCCGGTGCCGGGCCAGGCCTCTTAGGGTATCCTCCGCTTCTTGCAGCGTAGGAGGGTTTCCAGGCCGGGTGCCCAACGGTGGTTCCGTGGCGATCGGGTCGCTTCCGTGGGGGGAGAGCTCTGACTGCTCCATCCCTTCACACTTCTGCTCGTGTCCATTAGCCATCTCTGCCAAGTCACATGTGTCATTAGCATCTGGAGAGGGCCCCTCTTTTGTAGGGAGGCGGGACCTTCGTGTTAGTTTCAGCACACTGAGGAGGATGAGGAGGCGGAACTGAAGAGCTGTGGGGCACGATCTTACATTGCAGTACCATTTAGAGTGGTCGGCCATCTTTTCGCCCCACTGAGTGAGTGTACACCCACGAAGAGCACACCCTTCTTCTTCACCAGTGCCTCGTCGTGACGCAGATATGGCGGAAAAATGGCAAATACATTCTCTGATGATTTTAGCAATTCTCAAGCACAAAACCAGTTCAATTCAGGCACACAGGACTCGCTTATAGCGAGCTACAGAATCCTGTTCGTGACGCCCAAGTTGAGTCGCACAGAGCCAGAGGTTTTGGGGGTACTCGGCACCGAGCCCGTCGACTTCTATGGGGTATGTCACGGCTTTACCCGGCAATTGAATCAGAGTCTATTTTACTATGTAGAAGTGTATAAACTATAAATATATGTATATTATATATATATATATATGTCACAATGACATGTATATATATATATATATATATATGTATTCTATGTGTGTATATTTTGTGTTTACAACTAAAGAAAGGGTTTTTTTTGTTGCGATATTTTGTTCCCATAGACTTACATGGGACTTCCGGTATCGGAATCGGATATCGACGATATTTAGTGATATCGGTGATACCATTTCGATACGATATTTTTAGATATCGAGCAGTATCGCTCAACACTACTTTCTGCCTTTAGGTGTGGCTATCTCTCCAGCTGTGATGAGGCATCTAGGATCACCATAGGTACGCTCCACGGCTACCTCTAGTGTTGCGGTTAGTTTAGGGTCCTGCAGTCCAAGTTTCCAGCCTCTCTGGTGTTTTGCTATTTTGGCTATTTTAGCAATTTCTCCTCAGCTACCGAAACATAACACAATGGTAGAATTCGGCCACCGGATCAGTCTTTAGCCTGATCTGGCCACCGCATTCTCTCTCTCTCTCTCTCCATCTTTTTATAGATTGGACGGATTGTGCCGGACTGCGAAAAACGGATGTGTGAAAGTAGCCTTAGACAAACCATCAGAAGATTTGGTTTTCAGTACCATCTCTATGCTGATGACACCCAATTACACACTTTTCTCATGACATCATCCTAAATTACAAATTACTACAAAATACCAGTGATTGTCGTCTGTGTCTAACATTATCTCCTCCCTCTATCTCAAAAATGAATCTGGTAAAAACTGAAATCATTGTACACTGCTCAAAAAAAAGGAACAATTATACAACACAATGTAACTCCATGTCAATCACACTTCTGTGCAATCAACCTGTCCAGCTATGAAGCAACTCTGATTGTGAATTAATTCATCCTGCTGTTGTGCAAATGGAACAGACAACACATAGAAATCATAGGCAATTAGCAAGACAACTCCTATAAAAGTGTGGTTCTGCAGGAGGTAATTACATACTATTTCTCTGTTCTCATCCTTTGTGTCTGATGTTTTGGTCACTTTTGAATTTTGTCATAGCTCTCACCCCTGGAGGTAGAGTGGCATGAGGCAGAAGTTGCTCAAGTAGTACAGCTCATCCAGGATGGCACATCAATGTGAGCTGTGGAAAGAAGGGTAGCAGTGTCTATCAGAACAGTGTCTAGAGCATGAAGCAGATACCAGGAGACAGGTCAGTACACTAAGAAACGTGGAGGGGGCTGTAGGAGGGCAGGACCGCAATCTTACAGCCCAACACCGTGTATGGCGATTGGCATTTGCCAGAGAACAACAAGATTGGCAGATTCAACATTGGAATCCTATACTCTTCACGGATGAGACCAAGTTCACACTGAGCACATGTGATAGACATGACAGAGTCTGGAGACGCCATGCAGAACGTTCTGCTGCCTGCAACATCCACCAGCATGACCGGTTTAGAAGTGAGTCAGTAATGTTGTGAAGAGACATTTTTTTGGAGGGCTGAACAGTCATATGCTAGCCACAGGTACCCTGACTGCCATTAGGTACCGGGATGAGATCCTCAGACCCATTGTGAGACCATTGCATTTCCATCTGACTACAACACCTTTTTTCATATTTTTAGAGACTTTTACACATGCTGTTTGGCGTGTACAAGCATGTTTTCTTTTTAACCTCTTCTCGACATGGCCAATTTCTGTTTTCATCTTTTCCCCTTCTTCCCAGAGCCATAACTTTCTTATTTTTCTGTTCACATAGATGTATGAGGACTTGTTTTTTGCGAGGCAAGTTGTACTCATGAATTATACCATTCGTTTTCCACATAATGTACTAGAAAATGGGAAAAAAATCCAAGTGAGGTGCAGTGCATATTTTGTGGTATTGCAACAACTAAAAAAATGTTGACATTCTTAAATTTTTTCCTTTTATTATGTTTACTAACCAGGCTAATTATTTTTATCTTATGATAGATCTGACTTTTCTGAATACGGCGATACCATATTTATTTTTATTATTATTATCTTTATTTTTAACTAGATGGTGTCCCGATTCTAACGCATCGGGTATTCTAGAATATGTAGGTAGTTTACGTATAGAGGCTGCTTGGGTGTATATAGAGGCTGCTGCAGGGGTGTATATAGAGGTTGCTGGGGTGTATATAGAGGCTGTTGCAGCTGGGGTGTATATAGAGGCTGCAGCTGAGGTGTATATAGAGGTTGCTGGGGAATATATAGAGGCTGCTGGGGTGTATATAGAGGCTGCTGGGGTGTATATACAGGCTGCTGCTGCTGGGGTGTATATAAAGGTTGCTGGGCTGTATATAGAGGCTGCTGGGCTGTATATAGAGGCTGCTGGGGTGTGAATAGAGGCTGCTGCTGCTGGGTTGTATATAGAGGATGCTGTGGTGTATATAGATGCTGCTGCTGGGGTGTATATAGAGGCTGCTGCTGGGGTGTATATAGAGGCTGCTGCTGCAGGGGTGTATATAGAGGCTGCTGCAGGGTGTATATAGAGGCTGCTGCTGGGGTGTATATAGAGGCTGCTGCTGGGTGTATATAGAGGCTGGTGCTGCAGGGGTGTATATAGAGGCTGCTGAGGGGTGTATATAGAGGCTGCTGCAGGGGTGTATATAGAGGCTGCTGCTGGAGTGTATATAGAGGCTGCTGCTGCTGGGGTGTATATAGAGGCTGCTGGGGAATATATAGAGGCTGCTGGGGTGTATGTAGAGGCTGCTGGGGTGTATATAGAGGCTGCTGCTGGGTTGTTTATAGAGGTTGCTGGGGTGTATATAAGAGGCTGCTGGGCTGTATATAGAGGCTGCTGGGCTGTATATAGAGGCTGCTGGGGTGTATATAGAGGCTGCTGCTGGGTGTATATAGAGGCTGCGTGGGTGTATATAGAGGCTGCTGCTGGGGTGTATATAGAGGCTGCTGCTGCTGGGGTGTATATAGAGGCTGCTGGGGTGTATATAGAGGCTGCTGGGTGTATATAGAGGCTATTGCTGCTGGGGTAATATAGATGCTGCTTGGTGTATATAGAGGCTGCTGCTGGTGTATATAGAGGCGCTGCTGCTGGGGTGTATATAGAGGCTGCTGTGGTGTATATAGAGGCTGCTGCTGCGGTGATAAGATGCTGTGGTGTATATAGATGGCTGGTGATATAGAGCTGCTGGGTGTATATAGAGGGCTGCTGTGGGGTGTTATATAGAGGCTGCTGCTGGGGTGCATATAGAGCTGCTGCTTGCTGGGGTGTATGAGGCTGCTGGTAAAGAGGCTGCTGCTGGGGTGTATATAGAGGCTGCTGTGGTGTATATAGAGTGCTGCTGGGGTGTATATAGAGGCTGCTGCTGCTGGGGTGTATATAGAGGTGCTGGGGTATATAGATGCTGTGGTGTATATAAGAGTGCTGCTGCTGGGGTGTATATAGATGCTGCTGGGGTGATATAGAGCTGCTGTGGTGTATAATAGAGTGCTGGCTGGGTAAGGCTGCTGGGGTGTATAGAGGCTGCTGGTGTATACAGAGGCTGCTGCTGGGTGTATATAGAGGCTTGCTGCTGGGGTGTATATAGAGGCTGCTGCTGCTGTGGGTGTATATAGAGGCTGCTGCTGCGGGTGTATAAAGGTTGCTGTACTGGGTGTGTATATAGATGCTGCTGGGGTGTATATAGAGGTTGCTGCTGCTGGGGTGTATATAGATGCTGCTGGGGTGTATATAGAGGCTGCTGTGGTGTATATAGAGGCTGCTGCTGCTGGGGTGTATATATAGGCTGCTGGGGTGTAATAGATGCTGCTGGGGTGTATATAGAGGCTGCTGCTGGGTGTATATAGAGGCTGCTGCTGCAGGGGTGTATATAGAGGTTGCTGCTGCTGGGGTGTATATAGATGCTGCTGGGGTGAATATAGAGGCTGCTGGGGTGTATACAGAGGCTGCTGCTGGGGTGTATATAGAGGCTGCTGCTGCTGGGGTGTATATAGATGCTGCTGGGGTGTATATAGAGGCTGCTGGGTGTATATAGAGGCTGCTGGGGTGTATATAGAGGCTGCTGCTGCTGGTGTGTATATAGAGGCTGCTGTGGTGTATATAGAGGCTGCTGCTGGGGTGTATATAGAGGCTCCTGCTGCTGGGGTGTATATAGAGGCTGCTGTGGTGTATATAGAGGCTGCTGTGGTGTATATAGAGGCTGCTGCTGGGGTGTATATAGAGGCTGCTGGGTGTATATAGAGGCTGCTGGGGTGTATATAGAGGCTGCTGCTGCTGGAGTGTATATAGAGGCTGCTGGGGTGTATATAGAGGCTGCTGGGGTGTATTATAAGCTGCTAGGGTGTATATAGAGGCTGCTGCAAGGCTGTATATAGAGGCTGCGTGGTGTATATAGAGACGCTGCTGGGTTGTATATATACACCTTTGGTTATATAGAGGTTTGCATGGGTGATAAATGCTGCTGGTTTATATAGAGGCTTCTGATGGCTGTAATAGAGGTTTGCTGGTGTATATACGGCTGCTGGTGATAATAGAGGCTGCTGTTGTGTAATATAGAGGCTGTTGCGGGTTGTATATGAGTGCTGCTGCTGGGTTGTATAATTAGAGAAAGCTGGGTTATAAGAATGCTAGCTGGGTTGTATATTAGGCTGCATGCATGGGCATATATAGAGCTTTTGCTTGGCTGTATTAGTATGCTGCTGGGTGTATATAAGGCTCTAGCTGGTTTATAGAGGCTGCTGCTGCTGGTGATATAGGCTGCTGGGGAATATTTTATAGGCTGTGGGTGATATATAGAGGCATGCTGGGTGTAATATGAGGCTGCTGTATAGGGTGCTGGTGTATATAGAGGCTGCTGGGGTGTATATAGAGGCTGCTGGGTGTATATAGAGGCTGCTGGGGTGTATAGAGCTGCAGTGGTGTATATAGAGGCTGTGCTGGGGTATATATAGAGCGCTGCTGCTGGGGTGTATATAGAGGCTGCTGGGGTGTATATAAGGCTGTGGGGTGTATATAAGAGACTGCTGCTGCTGGGGTGTATATAGAGGCTGCTGGGGTGTTATAGAGGCTGCTGCTTGGGTGTATATAGAGGCTGCTGCTGCTGCAGGTGTATATAGAGGCTGCTGGGTGTATATGAGGCTGCTTGGGTGTATATAGAGGCTGCTGGGGTGTATATAGAGGCTGCTGCTGCTGGTATGTATATAGAGGCTGCTGTGGTGTATATAGAGGCTGCTGCTGGGGTGTATATAGAGGGCTCCTGCTGTGGGGTGTATATAGAGGCTGCTGTGGTGTATATAGAGGCTGCTATGGTGTATATAGAGGCTGCTGCTGGGGTGTATATAGAGGCTGCTGGGGTGTATATAGAGGCTGCTGGGGTGTATATAGAGGCTGCTGCTGCTGGGTGTATATAGAGGCTGCTGGCGGTGTATATAGAGGCTGCTGGGTGTATTTATAAGCTGCTAGGGTGTATATAGTAAGGCTGCTGTGGCTGTATATAGAGGCTGCTGTGGTGTATATAGAGGCTGCTGCTGGGGTGTATATAAGGCTGCTGGGGTGTATATAGAGGTTGCTGGGTGTATATAGATGCTGCTGGGTGTATATAGAGCTTCTGTGGGCTGTATATAGAGGCTGCTGGGGTGTATATACAGGCTTGCTGGGGTGTATATAGAGGCTGCTGTGGTGTATATAGAGGGCTGTTGCTAGGGTGTATATAGAGGCTGCTGCTGCTGGGGTGTATATAGAGGCTGCTGGGGTGTATATAGATGCTGCTGGGGTGTATATAGAGGCTGCTGCAGGGGCGTATATAGAGGCTGCTGCTGGGCTGTATATAGATGCTGCTGGGGTGTATATAGAGGCTGCTGCTGGGGTGTATATAGAGGCTGCTGGGAATATATAGAGGCTGCTGGGGTGTATATAGAGGCTGCTGGGGTGTATATAGAGGCTGCTGCTTGGGTGTATATAGAGGCTGCTGCTGCTGTGGTGTATATCGAGGCTGCTGGGGTGTATATAGAGGCTGCTGGGGTGTATATAGAGGCTGCTGCGCTGCTGGTATGTATATAGAGGCTGCTGTTGTCACGCTGTCTAATGATATGTATACAATGTCAGTAAACTATTAATACAGGAACCACACTCTATACAACAACTAGTATAGCAACATCAGCATGTAAGTATAGAATAGATTTACCTGACACGATATCAGTTGAACTCAGGGTTAATCTTGAGGACTTGATGAGCTGTAACAGGAAAGAGGTGGACCGGGATCTAACCTGACCCTAAACTGGGGTCCTAATTAATCCCTCACCTTGGAGGTACTGATAATGGTTCAGAGGTCCAAGTCTCCAACCTAACCCTGTCTCCTATCAGACCCTGAACCCTGTAATCAGTCCTAGAAGGATCCTGACTACCACCAAAGGGATATGGGCTGATCTTAGCTAAATACACAGATTAGACATATAAGACAGACAGGATAACACTCGCTTGCATACACACTCAAACACCAAAGGAACATAAATGGTCTGGGAAATAAATCTCTAACCAAGTTGAGCTTAGAACAACTAAGGAGCTCACAACTAAAGTCTATACAGATTCATTCCTATCTGTGGTCTGCATGAAGGTTTCACTGGCAACTCCCCAAGCAGACAACCAGGAATTTAAAGGAAACCAATCAACAAATAATCAATTGCAGCCGGGAGAAACTGCACCCAGTCCCAGCACCGAGCACAGACAGAATTAACTCCCTAGCTGCCAAACACAAAGAAACAGCAGCTCAGCTGTGAGAAGTCAAAATGTACAACCGCGACGATCTTCGTGGCAATGCACACATGACAGTACCCCCCCTTCTACGAGGGGCCTCCGGACCCTCAGGGCCAGGCCTGCCCGGGTGAGTTCTGTGGAAGGTCCGAACCAAACGATCTGCGTTAACATCAGACGCAGGGACCCACGTCCTCTCCTCTGGACCATACCCCTTCCAATGCACCAAGTACTGAAGGGACCGGCGATTCAGACGTGAGTCAATGATCTTTGATACTTGAAATTCCAAGTTACCATTGACCAACACAGGAGGAGGAGGTAGAGGTGACGGTATGACTGGTGCCACATACCTTTTAAGTAATGACTTGTGGAACACATTATGAATTTTAAACGTAGGAGGGAGTTCCAGACGAAATGCCACAGGATTAATTATGGAACTGATCCTGTACGGCCCGATGAATCTGGGACCCAGTTTCCAGGAGGGCACTTTAAGTTTTATATTCCTGGTAGACAACCATACCAGATCGTTCACATTCAGATCTGGACCAGAAACTCTCCTCCTATCAGCCATACGTTTGTAACGGTTCCCCATCGCACTCAGATTATTCAATACACCTCTCCACACAGAAGCAAGTGACGACGAGAAACGCTCCTCCTCAGGAACCCCAGAAGGGCCCCCCCCATTGAAAGTACAAAACTGGGATGAAAACCATATGCCCCAAAAAACGGGACTTACCAGTGGACTCGCTCCGCCTGTTGTTAAGAGCGAACTCTGCCAGAGGCAAGAAAGAAGACCAGTCCTCCTGGTTCTCTGAGACAAAACACCGGAGATATGTCTCTAAGCTCTGATTCAGACACTCTGTCTGACCATTGGTCTGCGGATGAAAAGCCGAGGAAAATGACAATTGCATCCCCCGACGTAAACAAAATGCCCTCCAAAACTTGGACACAAACTGAGACCCCCTATCTGACACCACATCAGAAGGCAACCCATGAAGTCTAACGATCTCCCTAATGAACACCTGCGCCAGAGTTTTAGCATTAGGGAGTGCAGGAAGAGCAACGAAATGTGCCATCTTACTGAACCTGTCAACAACCACCAGTATGACAGTATTCCCTGACGACGGAGGAAGGTCCGTAATGAAGTCCATAGATAAATGAGTCCATGGACGCTCCGGAAGTTTCAAGGGTAAAAGGGTCCCAGACGGACGGGTATGAGGGGTTTTAGAGCGAGCACACACCCCACATGACGCGACAAAAGTTATAACATCTTTATTAGCATTAGGCCACCAAAACCGGCGAGAAAGGAGATCTAAAGTAGCCTTACTCCCTGGATGTCCTGCTAGAGCAGAATTATGATGTGCCTCAATAACCTTTTGTCTCAACAGATTTGGGAAAAACAGTCTCCCTGGAGGTCCTGCAGGGGCGTCCCCCTGAGCCTCTAACACCTCCTCCTCAAGCTCAGAAAATACAGCCGACACTACCACCCCCTCCTGAAGGATAGGACTCGGTCATCCGTTTTCCCGGCCCCTGGGAAACTGCAGACAAGGCATCAGCCTTTACATTCTTAGACCCCGGGCGATAAGTGACGACAAAATTAAACCTGGTAAAAAACAACGACCATCGAGCTTGTCTGGAATTCAGACGCTTAGCGAGTTCCAAATACAACAGGTTCTTGTGATCAGTAATAACGGTAACCGGGTGGACTGCCCCCTCCAAAAAGTGACGCCACTCTTCAAAAGCTAACTTAATGGCCAAAAGTTCCCTATTGCCGATATCATAATTCCTTTCGGCGGACGACAATTTCTTAGAAAAGAAAGCGCACGGATGCCATTTACCAGGGGACGGACCCTGGGACAATATAGCACCCACCCCTACGTCAGACGCATCCACCTCCACAATGAACGGCTGAGATGCATCTGGTTGGATGAGAACGGGTGCCGAAGCAAAATATTTCTTCAAAGAGGAAAAGGCTTGGCAAGCTTTGTCCGACCATTTAGAAAAATCCGTCCCTTTTCTTGTCATGTCAGTGAGAGGTTTGACGACAGATGAGAAATTACAAATAAATTTCCGGTAGTAGTTAGCAAACCCAAAAAACGCTGCAGAGCCTTAAGATCCCCTGGCTGATCCCATTCAAGCACTGCTCTCACCTTTTCAGGGTCCATACGGAAACCGGAGGCTGACACCAAAAAACCCAAAAACTGAAGTTCCTGTACGGCAAATACACACTTCTCCAGTTTGGCGTATAATTTATTGTCTCGCAAGATCTGCAACACCTGTCTCACATGCTCCTGATGAGACACAAGATCTGGCGAGTAAATTAAAATGTCATCCAAATATACAACCACAAACAGCCCCACAAGGTGACGAAAAATGTCATTAACAAAATGTTGGAATACTGCTGGTGCAGTAGTCAGACCAAAAGGCATGACTAGGTTCTCATAATGTCCCTCCGGCGTGTTAAACGCCGTTTTCCACTCATCCCCCTCTTTTATCCTAATCAGATTATACGCCCCCCTGAGATCCAATTTAGAAAACCATTTGGCGCCAACAATTTGATTGAAGAGATCAGGAATAAGAGGGAGTGGATACGGATCTCGAACAGTAATCCGATTAAGTTCGCGGAAATCCAAGCAAGGGCGTAGGCCTCCATCTTTCTTCTTCACAAAGAAGAACCCCGCGGCTACTGGGGAAGATGAAGGTCTAATATGCCCTTTGGCCAGACTTTCAGAAATATAATCTTTCATAGCCTGCCTCTCAGGACCGAAAGATTATACAACCTAGCTTTAGGCAACTTAGCATCAGTAAGGAGATTAATAGAGCAGTCATACACGCGATGAGGAGGCAACTCCTGACACCCCTCCTCAGAGAAAACATCCCCAAAATCCTCCAAAAAAGGAGGCAATGTACTAGGCACGACCGCACTGATGACTGTGTTCATGCAGTTGCTTTTGCAAAACTCACCCCATTGGCTTACTTCTCTGGACTGCCAATTAATTACAGGGTTATGTTTAACCAACCAAGGAAGTCCCAACACAATGGGAGTAGGTAGACCCTCCAACACATAACAAGATAATTGTTCCCTATGTATTGCCCCTACCCGAAGGTCAATGTTATGAACCTCATGAACAAAGCTACCTTGGCCGAGAGGCCTGGCGTCAATGGAGAATATAGGGATCGGTTTGACCAATACACTCAGATGCATACCTTGAGCCTGAGCAAACTGAGCGTCAACCAGATTAGCCCCGGAACCACTATCAAGAAGAACAGACAATCTCTCCACTCTCGTACCAACTACCACCTCCACTGGTACAAGGAACTGAGAAGAACTGGCGGATGAAATACATACTCCCAGGTTGTCGTCCACCACACAACCTGGGATTAACAGTTTTCCGGCGACTTTTGGCTCAACAAGGCACGGGATGGACATTCTCCAACAAAATGTCCCTCTTTCCCGCAGAAAAAACATCTTCTAGTCCTGCGGCGTACCGCCAATCCCCTCCTACGAAATGATGTCCCTCCCAACTGCATAGGCTCATCCGAACAGACAAGGGGAACCTCAACATAAGGGACTTTAGTGGTAGGTGGAGAAACAACAGGGAGTGGGGTTACCTCACCCCTCTCCCGAAGCCGTCTATCAGTACGGATAGCTAAGGCCATAGCAGCCTCCAGAGAAGGAGGAGACTCATACTGAGCCAAAACGTCTTTTAATTTATCAGAAAGCCCATGACAAAACTGGCTCCTAAGAGCTGGGTTATTCCACTGAGTATCTGTGGCCCATCTACGAAACTCAGAAGCAAATTCCTCTGCCGGACGATCTCCCTGCTGTATCTTACGTAATTTTGTCTCAGCAAGAGAGACCCGATCTGGGTCATCATATACCAATCCCAGGGCAGAAAAAAATTGATCTACAGACAGTAGAGCCGGGGATCCCGGAGGAAGGGAAAATGCCCAGGATTGAGGGTCCCCTTGCAGAAGTGAGATAACAATTCCCACTCTCTGCTCCTCACTCCCTGATGATCGAGGCCGAAGCTTAAAATACAATTTACATGCCTCCCGGAAGGTGAAAAATTTGTCTCGCCCACCAGTGAACCTGTCCGGGAGAGCAACCTTAGGTTCAACTCTGGTTTGCTCCAGGGAGACAAAACTTTGGACTTAATGTCCGTCAGCTCCATGGATAATCCCTGCAACTGCAGAGCCAGCTGGGCTACTGGATCCATGGTAACTGGAGATAATTTTTATGGCCAGTGAAAATGTCACGCTGTCTAATGATATGTATACAATGTCAGTAAACTATTAATACAGGAACCACACTCTATACAACAACTAGTATAGCAACATCAGCATGTAAGTATAGAATAGATTTACCTGACACGATATCTGCTGAACTCAGGGTTAATCTTGAGGACTTGATGAGCTGAAACAGGAAAGAGGTGGACCGGGATCTAACCTGACCCTAAACTGGGGTCCTAACTAATCCCTCACCTTGGAGGTACTGATAATGGTTCAGAGGTCCAAGTCTCCAACCTAACCCTGTCTCCTATCAGACCCTGAACCCTGTAATCAGTCCTAAGAAGGATCCTGACTACCACCAAAGGGATATGGGCTGATCTTAGCTAAATACACAGATTAGACATATAAGACAGACAGGATAACACTCGCTTGCATACACACTCAAACACCAAAGGAACATAAATGGTCTGGGAAATAAACTCTAACCAAGTTGAGCTTAGAACAACTAAGGAGCTCACAACTAAAGTCTATACAGATTCATTCCTATCTGTGGTCTGCATGAAGGTTTCACTGGCAACTCCCCAAGCAGACAACCAGGAATTTAAAGGAAACCAATCAACAAATAATCAATTGCAGCCGGGAGAAACTGCACCCAGTCCCAGCACCGAGCACAGACAGAATTAACTCCCTAGCTGCCAAACACAAAGAAACAGCAGCTCAGCTGTGAGAAGTCAAAATGTGCAACCGCGACGATCTTCGTGTCATTGCACACATGACAGCTGTGGTGTATATAGAGGCTGCTGCTGGGGTGTATATAGAGGCTCCTGCTGCTGGGGTGTATATAGAGGCTGCTGGGGTGTATATAGAGGCTGCTGGGGTGTATATAGAGGCTGTCTGGGGTGTATATAGAGGCTGCTGGGGTGTATATAGAGGCTGCTGCTGGGGTGTATATAGAGGCTGCTGGGGTATATAGAGCTGCTGGGTGTTATATAGAGGCTTGCTGGGGTGTATATAGAGCTGCTGTGTATGAGGGGGTGTATATAGAGGCTGCTGCTGCTGGGTGTATATAGAGTGCTGCTGGGGTGTATATAGAGCTGCTGGGGTGTATATAGAGGCTGCTGGTGTATATAGAGGCTGCTGGTGTATATAGGGGTTTGCTGTATAGGGCTGGGGTGTATATAGAGCTGCTGGGGTGTATATAGAGGCTGCTGGGGTGTATATAGAGGCAGTTTGGCTGGGGTGTATATAAGAGGCTGCTGGGGTGTATATAGAGGTTACTGGGGTGTATATAGAGTGCGCTGCTGGGTGTATATAGAGGCTGCTGGGTGTATATAGAGCTGCTGCTGGGTGTATATAGAGGCTGCTGCTGGGTGTATATAGAGGCTGCTGTGGGTGTATATAGAGGCTGCTGGGGTGTATATAGAGGCTGCGTGTTATGGGCTGCGGGTGGTATATATAGAGGCTGCTGGGGTGTTATATAGAGGCTGCTGGGTGTATATAGAGGCTGCTGGTTATTAGGGGTGTATATAGAGGCTGCTGGGGTGTATATAGAGGCTGCTGGGTGTATATAGAGGCTGCTGGGGTGTATATAGAGGCTGCGCTGCTGTAGGGCTGTAGGTTATATAGAGGCTGCTGTGATTGGTTGGTTATATAGAGGCTGCTGCTGGGGTGTATATAGAGGCTGCGTGTTGGCTGCGCTGGGTGTATATAGAGGCTGCTGGGGTGTATATAGAGGCTGCTGGGGTGTAATAGAGGCTGTGTGTTATAAGAGGCTGCTGGGTGTATATAGAGGGCTGTGCTGATGGCGTGTATAAGAGCTGCTGGGTGTATATAGTTGGTGTATAAGCATGGGGTGATGCAGCTGCTGGGTGTATATAGAGGCTCTGTGTATAGAGCTGCTGGGGTGTATATAGAGGCTGCTGTTGGGGTGTATATAGAGCTGCTGGGGTGTATAAAAGAGCTGCTGCTGGGTGTATATTAAGAGGCTGCTGCTGGGGTGTATATAGGTAGGGCTGCTGGGGTGTATATAGAGGCTGCTGGGTGTATATAGAGGCTGCTGGGGTGTATATAGAGGCTGCTGCTGGGGTGTATATAGAGGCTGCTGGGTGTATATAGAGGCTGCTGCTGGGGTGTATATAGAGGCTGCTGCTGGGGTGTATATAGATGGCTGCTGGGTGTATATAGAGGCTGCTGGGGTGTATATAGAAGGCTGCTGCTGCTGGGTGGTTATATAGAGGCTGCTGGGGTGTATATAGAGGTTGCTGGGTGTATATAGAGGCTGCTGGGTGTATATAGAGGCTGCTTTGCTGGGTGTATATAGAGGCTGCTGGGTGTTAGAGGCTGTGGGTGTATAGAGGCTGCTGGGGTGTATATAGAGCTGCTGGGGTGTATATAGTGGCTTGACTGTGGGTGTATATAAGGCTGCTGCGCTGGGGTGTATATAGAGGCTGCTGGGGTGTATATAGAGGTTGCTGGGGTGTATATAGAGGCTGCTGGGGTGTATATAGAGGCTGCTGTGGTGTATATAGAGGCTGCTGGGGTGTATATAGGGCTGCTGCTGTATGAGGCTGTTATATAGATGCTGCTGGGGTGTATATAGAGGCTGCTGCTGGAGTGTATATAAAGGCTGCTGCTGGGGTGTAATAGAGGCTGCTGGGGTGTATATAGAGGCTGCTGGGGTGTATATAGAGGCTGCTGGGTGTATATAGAGCTGCTGCTGGGTGTATATAGAGGCTGCTATGGTGTATATAGAGGCTGCTGCTGGGTGTATATAGAGGCTGCTGCTGGGTGTATATAGAGGCTGCTGGGGTGTATATAAGGCTGCTGGGGTGTATATAGAGTCTGCTGGGGTGTTATAGATGCTGCTGGGGTGTATATAGAGGCTGCTGGCTGCGGGTGTGTATAGAGCTGCTGGGTGTATATAGAGGCTGCTGGGGTGTATATAGAGGCTGCTGGGGTGTATATAGAGGCTGCTGCTGGGGTGTATATAAAGGCTGCTGCTGCGGGGTGTATATAGAGGCTGCTGGGGTGTATATAGAGGTTGCTAGGGTGTATATAGAGGCTGCTGGGGTGTATATAGAGGCTGCTGCTGGGCTGTATATAGAGGCTGCTATGGTGTATATAGAGGCTGCTGCTGGGGTGTATATAGAGGTTGCTGGGGTGTATATAGAGGCTGCTGAGGTGTATATATAGGCTTCTGGGGTGTATATAGAGGCTGCTGGGGTGTAGTATAGATGCTGCTGGGGTGTATATAGAGGCTGCTGGGGTGTATATAGAGGCTGCTGCTGGGTGTGTATAGATGCTGCTGGGGTGTATATAGAGGCTGCTGGGGTGTATATAGAGGCTGCTGCTGGGGTGTATATAGAGGCTGCTGGGGTGTATATAGAGGCTGCTGGGGTGTATATTCAAATTCAAATTCAAAGAAGCTTATTGGCAGGACTAAATACACATTAGTTTTGCCAAAGCAAGTGTACAAAAGGGGGATAGGGATAGGGATGTTGAGTAGGGGCAGATCCAGGGTGGGGGCTATGAAGTCCATGGCATAGGGAGGGGTGATGGGGTCGCAGTCCAGGGTGGGGGCTATAAAGTCCATGGCATAGGGAGGGGTGATGGGGGCAGATCCGGGTGGGGCTATAGAAGTCCATGGCATATCATAGTTCTCTTTCTCGCAGTCTATGACATTCGCTCACATACCGTGCTGCTATCTCCGCTGCTCTCTCTTCTTCCCCCAGCAAGATATATGTTTTCTCTTCCTCCTTCATGGTGATGAAATCCGGGAAGAGATGTGAGAGTCTCCTGAAGTGAGTGTCCCTCACTGCTGAGTATTTGGAGCAGTGTAGCAGGAAGTGGGTTTCGTCCTCTATGGCCTCCTGGTCACAGTGTTGGCATAGTCTTTCCTCCCTGGGCTTGTAGCTCTGCCTGTGTCGGCCGGATTCGATGGCCAGACTGTGAGCGCTGAGTCTATACCGGCTCAGGATCTGGCGTCTCTGGGGTCCGGGAGTTTCTCCAGGTATGGCGCCAGACTGTAGTCTCTCTGTAGACTCCGTACATGGTCAGTTTCTGGGAGCTGATGATGTCGTTCTTCCAGTCACTGACATACCTCTCCTGGCCTTCGTCTACCATCTTCCTGATTTCGGCTTTTGTCAGGTTGTTGTGATTGGTGTTCTGGTCAGGTTGGGTTTGGGTGAGCTGTTCCGAGGGTCCTAGTTTTTCTGTTTCACCTACGTGTGTCAGGGCTTTATGGTGATGGGAGCTTGGATTGCTCCTACGTAGGTGAGCCCGGAATGACAGTGCCCTCTTTAGAACCGTTAGGTGTAGAGGGAATCTGCCCAGCTCGGCCCGGCAGGCACTGTTGGAGGTGCTCCGATGGACTTGGAGAAGGTGCTTGCAGAATTCCAGGTGGAATATTTCTGTTGGGCTGGAATCCCATCTTGACCAGTCTGGGTAGGTGTGAGGACCCCAGACTTCACTGCCATACAGGAGGATTGGGGCGATGACCGAGTCGAAGATTTTTAACCAGACTCTCACTGGTGGCTTCAGATGGTAGAGTTTCCTTCGGATGCCATAAAAGGTTTTACATGCCTTGTCTTTCAGGGTCTCTATGGCTTGTTTGAAGCTTCCTGACCGGTGAATCTCTAGGCCCAGGTAGGTATATTTGTCTGTTCCTGTAAGGGCGCAGTTGTTGAGGACAAATGAAGGGTGCTGGTCTAATTTTCTCTTTCTCCTCTGGAACACCATGATGTTGGTTTTCTTTAGGTTGACCGGTAGTGCCCAGGTGGAGCTGAATTTCTCTTTTCAGGTTGTCTTGGAGGCCTTTCTCGGTTGGTGACAGAAGCAGCAGGTCATCTGCATACAGCAGGAATTTCACCTGGGTGTCGTGGAGGGTGGGACCTGGTGCTGTGGAAGATTCCAGAGCGGTAGCCAGCTCGTTGATGTAAATGTTGAAGAGCGTTGGACTTAGGCTGCAGCCTTGTCTGACTCCACGGCTCTGCTGGAAATAAGCCGTTCTTTTACCGTTCACACTCACACTGCAGAGGTTCTCGGTGTAGGAGCTTTTGATAACATCGTAGGTCTTTCCTCCTATTCCGCTCTCCAGCAGTTTCAGGAATAAGCCCGGGTGCCACACCGAATCAAAGGCCTTTTTAAAGTCCACGAAACAGGCGTATATCTTCCCGTTCTTTGTATTGTGGACGTGTCTCTGAATGAGGCTGTGCAGGGTATAGATGTGGTCAGTGGTGCGGTGGTTTGGCATGAACCCTGCTTGCTCTTGCTGAGGACGTTATGTTCGGTGAGGAAACTGAGGATCCTCTTGTTCAGGATGCTGTTGAACAGTTTCCCCAGGTTGCTGCTGACACATATGCCTCTGTAGTTGGCTGGGTCATACCTGTCCCCATTCTTGTGGATGGGTGTGATGAGGCCTTGGTTCCAGGTACGAGGGAAGTAGCCGGCACTTAGCACAATATTGAAGAGTTTAACCATTGCAGCCTGTATTTCTGGTGGGCTGTACTTCAGCATTTCTGGTAGGATTCCATCCAGGCCACCGGCTTTTCTACATCTTATGGAAGAGATTCTCTCTGCTACTTCCTGTAATGTAATAGGTGTATCCACTGGGTTTTGGAAATTTTTTACTTTTTCCTCCATTGCTTTTAGTTTTGCCATTATGTTTTCCTGTTCTTGGTTTAGTTCTTCCTTTGGGATGTCTTTATAGAGGTCTCTGAAGTACTGGAGTCAGATGTTGCCATTTTGGATATGGATGTTGTTTTTCTTGTCTTTTGTGCCCATGTGGTTCCATAGTTCCCAGAAGGAATTGTCTTGAAGAGCATCTTGGAGTTGGTTAAGCTTGGTAGAGATGTAACTCTGCTTCTTCCTCCTGAGGATGGTTTTGTACTGTCTTTGTATGGTTTCATAGGCTTCCCTCAGACCAGGGGGTTGGGGTCTCTATGTTTCTTGTTTGAGGCTGTTCTCAGGGTCTTCCGTACGGCTTTACATTCTCTGTCAAACCAACCATTGGTCTGTTTTTCTTTTGGTCTCTTGTAGTCAACTTTTTTAAGGTCGGACAGTCTGGCCATTGCATAGAATATATTGTTGAGGTCTTTTGTAGCTTGACTCACTCCCTTTGGGTTAGGCTGGTACTCGTGGTTGTAGAAGTGGTGGAGCATCCGCTGTATTTCGGGTCTGCTGAGAGCCTCTTTGTACTTTAGTGCCGACGTTTTGGACCATTTATATGATGGAGGCCGGTTGAAGAGGCCGCTATGCTGTGGCTTTTGAGTGGGTGGTTTCTCTGTAGATTTCAAGTACAGAAGAATTGGCTGTGGTCTGACAGGTGCGTTTGTGGGGTGACTATGAAGGCGCTAGATATTTGCCCGGCTCATGTCTGTAATGGCATAATCTACTACACTCCTCCCTACATGGGAGTTTAGTGTATACCTCCCTAAAGAGTCTCCTTTGGTACGTCCATTAAGAATATGAAGTCCTAAACTTCTACATACGTTCAGGAGCTTTTTACCACTTTTGTTGACTGTACTGTCATAGCTGTTTCTCTCTGTGTGTACTGAGTCTTGGCCGTCATTCTCTGCTCCAAATATGTAGATGTTCCCATCCGTGGTCAGGAAGTCGTTTTCTCTCCCTGTTCTTGGGTTGAGGTCTCCAAAGATGAGAACTTTGCCCAGGGCCTGATAGTGGGCGGCTTCTCTTTGTAAGATCTCGAAGCTCTCTGGATTGAAGTAGGGGGACTCTGGCGGTGGTATATAGGTGGCGCAGATGTGGACATCAGACTGAGAGGTGAGGATGGAGCTGCTGATCCTGATCCATATGTGGCTGCTTCCTCTCTTCACCGGTTTGATGTATTGGTGGAGCTCGTCTTTATACCAGATCAGTATTCCTCCTGAGCTCCGGCCCTGTTTGATGTTTTTATTTTTCAGGGCAGGGACAGAGATTTCCCTGTATCCGATGGGCGCCAGGGATTCGTTTTCGGCTCTGGTCCATGTTTCCAGGAGGATCTGGATGTCTATATTTTTCAGTCTTTGTATAAAGTCCGGGTCATTTGTTTTACATCCAAAGGTCGAGGTGTTGAGACCCTGAATATTCCAGCTGCTGTATATAGAGGCTGCTGCTGGGGTGTGTATAGATGCTGCTGGGGTGTATATAGAGGCTGCTGGGGTGTATATAGAGGCTGCTGGGGTGTATATAGAGGCTGCTACTGGGGTGTGTATAGATGCTGCTGGGGTTATATAGAGGCTGCTGCTGGGGTGTATATAGATGCTGCTGGGGTATATATAGAGGCTGCTGGGGTGTATATAGAGGCTGCTGGGGTGTATATAGAGGCTGCTGCTGGGGTGTGTATAGATGCTGCTGGGGTGTATATAGAGGCTGCTGCTGGGTGTATATAGAGGCTGCTGGGGTGTATATAGAGGCTGATGCTGGGGTGTATATAGAGGCTGCTGCTGGGTGTTTTATAGATGCTGCTGGGGTGTATATAGAGGCTGCTGCTGGGGTGTATATAGAGGCTGTTGCTGGGGTGTTTATAGAGGCTGCTGGGGTGTATATAGATGCTGCTGGGGTGTATATAGAGGCTGCTGGGGTGTATATAGAGGCTGCTGGGGTGTATATAGAGGCTGCTGCTGCTGGGGTGTATATAGAGGCTGTTGCTGGGGTGTATATAGAGGCTGCTGCTGGGGTGTATATAGAGGCTGCTGGGGTGTTTATAGAGGCTGCTGGGGTGTATGTAGAAGCTGCTGGGGTGTATATAGAGGCTGCTGGGGTGTATATAGATGCTGCTGGGGTGTATATAGAGGCTGCTGGGGTGTATATAGAGGCTGCTGGGGTGTATATAGAGGCTGCTGCTGCTGGGGTGTATATAGAGGCTGTTGCTGGGGTGTATATAGAGGCTGCTGCTGGGGTGTATATAGAGGCTGCTGGGGTGTTTATAGAGGCTGCTGGGGTGTATGTAGAAGCTGCTGCTGGTGGGTGTATATAGAGGCTGCTGGGGTGTACGTGGAGGCTGCTGCTGCTGGGGTGTATGTGGAGGCTGCTGCTGGGGTATATAGAGGCTGCTGCTGGGGTCTGCATGGAGGCTGCTGCTGGGGTATATAGAGGCTCCTGCTGCTGGGGTATATAGAGGCTGCTGCTGGTGGGGTCTGCGTGGAGGCTGCTGCTGGGGTATATAGAGGCTGCTGCTGCTGGGGTGTACGTGGAGGCTGCTACTGCTGAGGTATATAGAGGCTGCTGCTGCTTGGGTGTATGTGGAGGCTGCTGCTGGGGTATATAGAGGCTGCTGCTGCTGGGGTATATAGAGGCTGCTGTTGGTGGGGTCTGCGTGGAGGCTGCTTCTGGGGTATATAGAGGCTGCTGCTGGGGTATATAGAGGCAGCTGCTGCTGGGTTATATAGAGGCTGCTGCTGGGGTATATAGAGGCAGCTGCTGCTGGGGTATATAGAGGCTGCTGCTGGTGGGGTCTGCGTGGAGGCTGCTGCTGGGCTATACAGAGGCTGCTGCTGCTGGGGTGTACGTGGAGGCTGCTGCTGCTGGGGTATATGGAGGCTGCTGCTGCTGGGGTATATAGAGGCTGCTGTTGGTGGGGTCTGCGTGGAGGCTGCTTCTGGGGTATATAGAGCTGCTGCTGGGGTATATAGAGGCAGCTGCTGCTGGGTTATATAGAGGCTGCTGCTGGGTATATAGAGGCAGCTGCTACTGGGGTATATAGAGGCAGCTGCTGCTGGGTTATATAGAGGCTGCTGCTGGGGTAATAGAGGCAGCTGCTGCTGGGGTATATAGAGGCAGCTGCTGCTGGGTTATATAGAGGCTGCTGCTGGGGTATATAGAGGCAGCTGCTGCTGGGGTATATAGAGGCTGCTGCTGGGCTATACAGAGGCTGCTGCTGCTGGGGTATATAGAGGCAGCTGCTGCTGGGTATATAGAGGCTGCTGCTGGTGGGGTCTGCGTGGAGGCTGCTGCTGGGCTATACAGAGGCTGCTGCTGCTGGGGTGTACGTGGAGGCTGCTGCTGCTGGGTATATGGAGGCTGCTGCTGGGGTTTACGTGGAGGCCACCGGTCAGGTACTTCCGCTAGCGCCGGTCATCTCCCGGCTGCGTCGCCGCTGACCTCCATGCGGCAGGAGATGACCCGCGGCTAATGTTGAGAGATCAGCGGCTAGCGCCGCTGATCTCCTGACGATAGCGGTGGCGTGCGTGGTTCAAATCCTGCGCCAATTCACGGCCGGACTGCGCCTGTTGCATCGGGTATTCTAGAATATGTATGTAGTTTAGTTATGAAGATTTAAGAATAATGCAATGAATACACAGGATTTTCCGGTAAAATATATACATTATCATTAAATGTTATTGCTCATAGAACTGCTCTCTAACACAGGTTCTGTGACAGTCCCTGTGACGTTGCTAAGGCCACGGTCGGGTATCCAAGGGGCGTGCTCGCATCACTCCCCAGCAACAAACATCCAATCCGGAGGCAGCTGAGCAGAGAGGTCGCGACCAATCAGCGACGCGGGATTTCCGTTACAGACAGACAGAACTGACAAAACATGTTCAGTACATCATGGGCAGTTGGTGAGTCACCTGACCACATGGGCAGAGTTAGCCCTGCCGGACCAATCAGCGACGCAGGATTTCCTAGACAGACAGACAGACAGACGGGATAAGACATTTATATAGTAGATGGGGGAAATGTGTGGTGATTTAAACTTTTTTTTTATATTTTTCAAAACTTTTTTATACTTTTCACTGTACTTATTAGTTCATTTAGGGGACTTGAACCTGTGATCGTCTAATAGCTCATACTATATACTGCAATACCATAATATTGCTACACGTAGTAAAAATCAGCCACAGGCTGGGTTTCAAGGGAGTTCCATAATGATAAACATGGAGGTTTTCAACAGACCCCCAGCAGTCATGGCAACCCACAATTACATTACGGGCATGCCAATGGGCAAATAGAATAATATGCCACCATGCCAGCGCACTCTTAATGCCAATGTTACAGTTTGACAGTGTCATTTAACAGGTCTAACGCCGGTATGTTTGTACCTTGTTTCCCCGGCGTTACTCTGCATGTCTCTGCTTTAACCCTTTGCTCTTTTCCCCCTAACCAGCTATGAAACTGTTGTCTGTTACCTGTATAGATGCTGCTCAGTTCCCGGCTCTGCTGTGTAGCCATACATGTGTTGTGATGTCTCTGCTCCGCTGCATGACCATCCGCATGTGCGGTCCCTTGCTGCCACTGTGGAAGCTATCCATGGGTTGCGAGGTCCTCTGCAGCTGGTGCATGACTTTCCACATGTGTCCAGGCTTGCAGCCGCTGCCAGGTGCTTTAAGCCAAAGTCACTGTGCCGTAATGGTTTCTGTCTGTGCTTAGGTGCGCACGGCCAAGCCTTCCCGGATTTTATTAGGGCAATGTGTGCTTAATTGCTGTCCCCAGCCTATTGCTGAGGAGCAGCTCTTATATAAAGTTCCTCTTTCCTGTTGGGTGTTGCCAGAGCTTTGCATTAAATTCCTGAACCTTGCCATGTGTGTTTGTGTGTTCAGATCCTGCTCTGCTTGCGATCAGTTCTGGGAAAGCTGAAGTCTTTTTTTCTGTCCTGTTTTTCCGCCTGTTCTTGGGGCAGAGTACCCAGATCCGTTTATGTTTATGTCCTGTTTTTCCGCCTACCCTGGAGGCTGTATATCCAGGCCCATTCCTGTTGTGTCTTGTTTCCCACCTGTCTGAGGGCTGCATACTCAGACCTGAATCCTTGATCCTGGATCTGTTCCTGTACCTGATCCTGTCTGAACTGTGTCCTTTGTGTTATGTTCCTGAAGTCCCTCCGTGTCTGGAACCATGTACCCAGTGAATGTGAGTTTGATGTAACTGGTATCCTGTGTACCAACCTGGGTTCGTCTGTTAAAGATGGAGTCTGGTGTTTTTGCTGAGCGTCTACTATGCTCAGCCTGCTATGCAATGCTAGCTCAGTCCAGCCCCAGTCCAACCCAGCGGTGCTTGCACCATCCCGCTTGAGTTCCTTCCTAGGTCCGATGCCCGGAGCCTGACGACCGTAGTTGGAAACCTGACGACCGCTGCCTGGTGCCTGGAGATCATGTCCGATGTCTGGAGTCTGGCGACAGCTGTCTTATACCCGGATCCCGACCATCACTGCCTGGTCCTGTGCCTTCCGTGTCTCAGCCGATGACCTGAGCTGCCACGCCAGTGTTCCTGGTCCTGTGCTGTATGTGTCTCAGCCAATGACCTGAGCTGCCACGCCGGTCTTCCTGAACCTGCGCTGTCCATGTCTCTGTCAATGACCTGAGCTGCCACACTGTGGTTCCAGGTCCTGTACCGTCCGTGTCCAAGTCGATGACCTAAGCTGCCACGCCGGTGTCCCAAGGTAATGCCTGTATCCCTGATGTCCTGCCGGTGTCCCTGATGTCCTGCCGGTGTCCCTGATGTCTTGCCGGTGTCCCGAGGTTATGCCCGTGTTCCGATGTCCTGCCGGTGTCTCTGATGTCCTGCCAGTGTCCCTGATGTCCTGCTGGTGTCCCCGATGTCCTGCCGGTATCCTGTGTCCCTGATATACTGCCCGTGTCCCTGATGTCCTGCCTGTGTCACTGATGTCCTGCCTGTGTTTCTGATGTCCAACCTGTGATGTCCTGATGTCCAGTCTGTGTCCAGATGTCCCAATGTCCAGCCTGTGTCCAGATGTCCAGTCCGTGACCCTAGTGGCCCAGCCTGAGTTCCAGAGTCGGTCCCGCTCGTGTTCCTGGGGAGTCTCCAGCCTTGTTTCCCAGTGACGGCTCTGCCTGTGTGTCCTGGATCTGACCAACCAAAGTCTTCAGCTGCCATGCCGATGTTCCTGGACCTGTGCTGTCTGTGTCTTGCCTGTGTCCCGATGTTCTGCTGGTTCCCCGTGGTCCACCCTGTGATGATGTCTGTCTGATGTTCTCCTGCTGATCCTGTGCTACGCCTGTGGTCTGAGAGAGAGGCCATCCTAGTATGCCCATGCCAGATGACCTTGGACTGCATCAACCCGTGATGACCCCAGCCATCGTCTGACATCCGTCCTGGGTCAGTGTCTGATGTTCTCCTGCTGAGCCTGTGCTACGCCTGAGGCCTAAGAGAGAGGCCACCCTAGTATGCCCATGCCAGAAAACGCTGGACTGCCTCAGCCTGTGATGTCCTCCTGCTTTCATCTGTTATCCTGCTTGCTGGGCTCAGGCTGCACCCGTAGACTTGACTACGTTGGACGTGGGCCTCGTATCCCACCTGTTGTGTTTTGGAAGCTGAGGAGAATAATCAAAAACGGCAATACACCAGAGAGGCTGTAACCTATTGGATTGCAGTACCCTGAACTAACCACACAACTAGAGGTAGCCGTGGAGCGTTCCTACGTTGATCCTAGACGCCTCGTCACAGCCTGAGAGACAACTACACCTAACGGCAGAAAGATGAAAGCTATCTGCCCCGGAGCAGATCCCCAAAGAAAATAGGAAGCCCCCTGTGAGGTCGGGACCGCCACCATCTTAGATAGGGCCTGTACCAGCCTCCATTTTGTCAGTTCACAGAGCCACTGCTAACTACACAGGGCCTATTAGCATATCCAGTACGACCGGTTTTGATGTCCACTATGAATCAATAGGGCTTTAACATGCTAATTAGTTTAGGCCAGTGTCTGAATAAGATGGTCAGTCATATGCTAAATAGCTCAAACTCAAGCCAGTATTTCCTGCTCCATATGAATTGCAGGCCAGTTAATATGCGTGCTTCAAAGCAAAGGGGAAGGGCCTAGCAGGTTTAAGAACTGTAGCCATGAACAGGCTGTGGGCAATCCATTTTCACACAGCAGCAAGAAGCTCAAGGGACAGACCTTGCCAAGGGTGCAGCAACACATGCTTTGGGGACTATCCAGCAACTGAAGACTGTTACCTGGGGACGGCAGAGCCCCCTGCCTTCCCATGACCATACTACCCGGTAATATTGATCTATAGCTTATACCTTTAAGCCTTGTACATTATCGTTGTATTTTTTCTCTGACTGCAAATCCATTGTAATTACGTTGTATAGCTTATTACTGTAATTATCTGTTAAATTATCATAGTGCTGCCTCTTAAGGCTGATAAACCAATAATAATTAATCTTAGAGGCCTGGGATGCATTCTTACTCTCTAGATTCACAAATCGTATAGAAATACCCATGTTGGGTAAATCAGTCGGACGACAGCCACGGCCCGCGAGCGCCGCATATTGCTGGTGCAATAGGGTTAGCAGTTGCTTCCCTTAAATACCTGACACCTGGGATGACAAAGGGGCGCGCCGGAGAGCTGTACCTGTGGAGTTACGTCCCATTGGTGACGTGGGAGGAAAGGGGATCGTCCCTCACAATTGGTGGCAGCGGTGGGATCAGAAGCTGTGATACCCGGGCTACCGTGTGGCGCTCGGCTTAGTTCCTCACACCCCCAAACATGTAATGGCGGTTAGACAAGAAGAAGCACAGAAAAAGACAGAAAATAGAATGGGCAAACGCTGGGGCCCAATCTGTCTAGACAGAAAAGTACAGGAAAGGATACTCACTGCAATCAAAAAAAAACCCTAAAAAATACCAACTCTTCTGATTGCAAAAACACCTGAGATCACACGATCTCTAACACCTAAATCAGATCTCTGGTGTACAAAACTAAGCCGCAGCCACTGAAAAAACAGGAAAAAGCAAATGAAAAAATAACAGTGGCTTCAGATAAACTGAGAGGAGCACAAGCCTGCTGACTGTCATGTGTGCATCGCCACGAAGATCGTCGCGGTTGCACATTCTGACTTCTCACAGCTGAGTTGCTGTTTCTTTGTGTTTGGCAGTTAGGGAGTTAATTCTGTCTGTGCTCAGTTCTGGGACTGGGTGCAGTTTCTTCCGGCTGCAATTAATTATTTGTTGATTGGTTTCCTTTAAATCTCTGGTTGTCTGTGTTGGGAGTTGCCAGTGAAATTCTTCATGCAGACCACAGATAGGATTGTATCTGTATAGACTCAAGTTAAAGAGCTCCTTAGTTGTTTTAAGCTCACCTTGCTTAGAGTTTAATATCCCAGATCATTTATGTTCCTTCTGTGTTTGAGTGTGTATGCAAGTCTGTGTTTTCTCCAGTCTGTCTTATATGTCTAATCTGTGTATTTAGCAGAGATCAGCCCATATCCCTTTGGTGGTAATCAGAATCCTTCTTAGGACTGATTACAGGGTTCAGGGACTGATAGGAGACAGGGTTAGGCTGGAGACTTGGACCTCTGAACCATTATCAGTACCTCCAAGGTGAGGGATTAGTTAGGACCCCAGTTTAGGGTCAGGTTAGACCCCCGGTCCTCCTCTTTCCTGTGACAGTGTATCAAGTCCTCAAGATTAACCCTGAGTTCAACGGATATCGTGTCAGGTAAATCTATTCTATATTTACATGCTGATGTTGCTAATCTATATGTTGTATAGAGTGTTGTTCTTTTAAGAATAGTTTACTGACATCGTACACATATCATAAGACCGCGTGACATTTTCACTGGCCCATAAAATTATTCCCAGTTGCCATGGATCCAGTAGCCCAGCTGGCTCTGCAGTTGCAGGGATTATCCATGGAGCTGACGGACATTAAGTCCAAAGTTTTGTCTCCCTCGGAGCAAACCAGATTTGAACCTAAAGTAGCTCTCCCGGACAGGTTCACTGGTGGGCGAGACAAATTTTTTACCTTCAGGGAAGCATGTAAATTGTATTTTCGGCTTCGGCCTCGATCATCAGGGAGTGAAGAGCAGAGAGTGGGAATTGTTATCTGCTCCTACAAGGGGACCCTCAATCCTGGTCCTTCTCCCTTCCTCCGGGATCCCCGGCTCTACAGTCAGTAGATCGATTTTTTACTGCCCTGGGTTTGGTATATGATGACCCAGATCGGGTCTCTCTTGCTGAGACAAAATTACGTAAGATACAGCAGGGAGATCGTCCGGCGGAGGAATTTGCTTCTGAGTTCCGTAGATGGGCCACAGATACTCAGTGGAATGACCCAGCTCTTAGGAGCCAGTTTTGTCATGGGCTTTCTGACAAATTAAAGGACGTTTTGGCTCAGTATGATTCTCCTCCATCACTGGAGGCTGCTATGGCCCTAGCTATCCGTACTGATAGACGGCTCCGGGAGAGGTGCGAGGTAACTCCGCCCCCTGTTGTTACTCCACCTACTACTAAAGTCCCTTATGTTGAGGTTCCCCTTGTCTGTTCGGAGGAGCCTATGCAGTTGGGAGGGACATCATTTCGTAGGAGGGGATTGGCGGTACGCCGCAGGACTAGAAGGTGTTTCTTCTGCGGGAAAGAGGGACATTTTGTTGGGGGATGTCCATCCCGTGCCTTGTTGAGCAAAAAGTCGCCGGAAAACTGTTAATCCCAGGTTGTGTGGTGGACGACAACCTGGGAGTATGTATTTCATCCGCCAGTTCTTCTCAGTTCCTTGTACCAGTGGAGGTGGTAGTTGGTACGAGAGTGGAGAGATTTTCTGTTCTTCTTGATAGTGGGTCCGGGGCTAATCTGGTTGACGCTCAGTTTGCTCAGGCTCAAGGTATGCATCTGAGTGTATTGGTCAAACCGATCCCTATATTCTCCATTGACGCCAGGCCTCTCGGCCAAGGTAGCTTTGTTCATGAGGTTCATAACATTGACCTTCGGGTAGGGGCAATACATAGGGAACTATTATCTTGTTATGTGTTGGAGGGTCTACCTACTCCTATTGTGTTGGGACTTCCTTGGTTGGTTAAACATAACCCTGTGATTAATTGGCAGTCCAGAGATATAAGCCAATGGGGGGAGTTTTGCAAAAGTAACTGCATGAACACAGTCATCAGTGCGGTCGTGCCTAGTACTTTGCCTCCTTTTTTGGAGGACTTTGGGGATGTGTTCTCTGAGGAGGGGTGTCAGGAGTTGCCTCCTCATCGCGTGTATGACTGCTCTATTAATTTACTTCCTGATGCTAAGTTACCTAAAGCTAGGTTATATAACCTTTCTGGTCCTGAGAGGCAGGCTATGAAAGATTATATTTCGGAAAGTCTGGCCAAAGGGCATATTAGACCTTCATCTTCCCCAGTGGCCGCGGGGTTCTTCTTTGTGAAGAAAAAAGATGGAGGCCTACGCCCTTGCTTGGATTTCCGCGAACTTAATCGGATTACTGTTCGAGATCCGTATCCACTCCCTCTGATTCCTGATCTCTTCAATCAAATTGTTGGCGCCAAATGGTTCTCTAAATTGGATCTCAGGGGGGCGTATAATCTGATTAGGATAAAAGAGGGGATGAGTGGAAAACGGCGTTTAACACGCCGGAGGGACATTATGAGAACCTTGTCATGCCTTTTGGTCTGACTACTGCACCAGCAGTATTCCAACATTTTGTTAATGACATTTTTCGTCATCTGGTGGGGCTGTTTGTGGTCGTATATTTGGATGACATTTTAATTTACTCACCAGATCTTGTGTCTCACCAGGAGCATGTGAGACAGGTGTTGCAGATCTTGCGAGACAATAAACTATACGCCAAACTGGAAAAGTGTGTATTCGCCGTACAGGAACTTCAGTTTTTGGGTTTCTTGGTGTCAGCCTCCGGTTTCCGTATGGACCCTGAAAAGGTGAGAGCAGTGCTTGAATGGGATCAGCCAGAGGATCTTAAGGCTCTGCAGCGTTTTCTGGGGTTTGCTAACTACTACCGGAAATTTATTTGTAATTTCTCATCTGTTGTCAAACCTCTCACTGACATGACAAGAAAAGGGACGGATTTTTCTAAATGGTCGGACAAAGCTTGCCAAGCTTTTTCCTCTTTGAAAAAATGTTTTGCTTCGGCACCCGTTCTCATCCAACCAGATGCATCACAGCCGTTCGTTGTGGAGGTGGACGCGTCTGACGTAGGGGTGGGTGCAATATTGTCCCAGGGTCCGTCCCCTGGTAAATAACATCCGTGCGCTTTCTTTTCTAAAAAATTGTCGTCCGCCGAAAGGAATTATGATATCGGCAATAGGGAACTTTTGGCCATTAAGTTGGCTTTTGAAGAATGGCGTCACTTTTTGGAGGGGGCAGTCCACCCGGTCACCGTCATTACTGATCACAAGAACCTGCTGTATTTGGAATCTGCTAAGCGTCTGAATTCCAGACAAGCTCGATGGTCGTTGTTTTTTACCAGGTTTAATTTTGTTGTCACTTATCGCCCTGGATCTAAGAATGTTAAGGCGGATGCCTTGTCTCGCAGTTTCCCAGGGGCCGGGAAAATGGATGACCCGATTCCTATCCTTCAGGAGGGGGTGGTTGTGTCGGCTGTATGTTCTGAGCTTGAGGAGGAGGTGTTAGAGGCTCAGGGGGACGCCCCTGCAGGACCTCCAGGGAGACTGTTTGTCCCAAATCAGTTGAGACAAAAGGTTATTGAGGCACATCATAATTCTGCTCTAGCAGGACATCCAGGGAGTAAGGCTACTTTAGATCTCCTTTCTCGCCGGTTTTGGTGGCCTAACGTTAATAAAGATGTTTTAACTTTTGTCGCGTCCTGTGGGGTTTGTGCTCGCTCTAAGACCCCTCATACCCGTCCGTCTGGGACCCTCTTACCCTTGAAACTTCCGGAGCGTCCATGGACTCATTTGTCTATGGACTTCATCACGGACCTTCCTCAGTCGTCAGGGAAGACTGTCATACTGGTGGTTGTTGACAGGTTCAGTAAGATGGCACATTTCATTGCTCTTCCTGCCCTCCCTAATGCTAAAACTCTGGCGCAGGTGTTCATTGGGGAGATTGTGAGACTTCATGGGTTGCCTTCTGATGTGGTGTCAGATAGGGGGTCTCAGTTTGTGTCCAAGTTTTGGAGGGCATTTTGTTTACGTCGGGGGATGCAATTGTCATTTTCCTCGGCTTTTCATCCGCAGACCAATGGTCAGACAGAGCGTCTGAATCAAAGCCTAGAGACTTATCTTCGGTGTTTTGTCTCAGAGAACCAGGAGGACTGGTCTTCTTTCTTGCCTCTGGCAGAGTTCGCTCTTAACAACAGGCGGAGCGAGTCCACTGGTAAGTCCCCGTTTTTTGGGGCATATGGTTTTCATCCCAGTTTTGTACATTCAATGGGGGGGCCCTTCTGGGGTTCCTGAGGAGGAGCGTTTCTCGTCGTCACTTGCTTCAGTGTGGAGAGGTGTATTGAATAATCTGAGTGCTATGGGGAACCGTTATAAACGTATGGCTGATAGGAGGAGAGTTTCTGGTCCAGATCTTAATGTGAACGATCTGGTATGGTTGTCTACCAGGAATATAAAACTTAAAGTTCCCTCCTGGAAGCTGGGCCCCAGATTCATCGGGCCGTACAGGATCAGTTCCATAATTAATCCTGTGGCATTTCGTCTGGACCTCCCTCCTACGTTTAAAATTCATAATGTGTTCCACAAGTCATTACTTAAGAGGTACGTGGCACCAGTCATACCATCACCTCTACCTCCTCCTCCAGTGGTGGTCAATGGTAACTTGGAGTTTCAAGTGTCAAAGATCATTGACTCACGTCTGAATCGCCGGTCCCTTCAGTACTTGGTGCATTGGAAGGGGTATGGTCCAGAGGAAGGACGTGGGTTCCTGCGTCTGACATTAACGCAGATCGTTTGGTGCGGACCTTCCACAGAACTCACCCGGGCAAACCTGGCCCTGAGGGTCCGGAGGCCCCTCGTAGAAGGGGGGGTACTGTCATGTGTGCATCGCCACGAAGATCGTCGCGGTTGCACATTCTGACTTCTCACAGCTGAGTTGCTGTTTCTTTGTGTTTGGCAGTTAGGGAGTTAATTCTGTCTGTGCTCAGTTCTGGGACTGGGTGCAGTTTCTTCCGGCTGCAATTAATTATTTGTTGATTGGTTTCCTTTAAATCTCTGGTTGTCTGTGTTGGGAGTTGCCAGTGAAATTCTTCATGCAGACCACAGATAGGATTGTATCTGTATAGACTCAAGTTAAAGAGCTCCTTAGTTGTTTTAAGCTCACCTTGCTTAGAGTTTAATATCCCAGATCATTTATGTTCCTTCTGTGTTTGAGTGTGTTTGCAAGTCTGTGTTTTCTCCAGTCTGTCTTATATGTCTAATCTGTGTATTTAGCAGAGATCAGCCCATATCCCTTTGGTGGTAATCAGAATCCTTCTTAGGACTGATTACAGGGTTCAGGGACTGATAGGAGACAGGGTTAGGCTGGAGACTTGGACCTCTGAACCATTATCAGTACCTCCAAGGTGAGGGATTAGTTAGGACCCCAGTTTAGGGTCAGGTTAGACCCCCGGTCCTCCTCTTTCCTGTGACAGTGTATCAAGTCCTCAAGATTAACCCTGAGTTCAACGGATATCGTGTCAGGTAAATCTATTCTATATTTACATGCTGATGTTGCTAATCTATATGTTGTATAGAGTGTTGTTCTTTTAAGAATAGTTTACTGACATCGTACACATATCATAAGACCGCGTGACACTGACCTCCACAGAAGTGCAGGGAACAATGCAAAAAGCAAACACAAAAATAAAAGCAGAAAATATCTTATCTGATAGCAGAAGATGCAGGCAAGACTCAGCAAACTTCCAAATGAACCAGGAACCACAATTGAGACAAGAACAATTGGTCACCGGCAACCATCATGGGAGGGAACCTCCCTTATATCAGACCAGTCAGTGATCCCAGATTGCTATTTCTCGCTGAAAGGTTCAGTACTGTCTGTAACCACCAGAGGGAGCCTCTGCTCAGAAACCATCTCTAGCACATTCATAACAGTACCCCCCGCTTGAGGAGGGGTCACCGAACTCTCACTTGTGCAACTAGGCCGATCAGGATGAGCTCGGTGATAGGCACGGATTAGTCTCCTAGCATGGATGTCCGAAGCAAACACCCAAGAATTGTCCTCCTGACTATAACCTCTCCACTTAACCAAATACTGGAGTTTCTGTCTAGAAAAACGAGAATCCAATATTTTCTCAACCACATACTCCAGATTGCCCTCAACCGAAACAGGGTCAGGAGGCGCAGCCATAGGAACCACTGGCTTGACAAACCTCTTCAATAAGGACTTGTGGAACACGTTATGGATCTTAAATGTCCCTGGAAGAAGCAAACGGAAGGAAACAGGATTAAGAATCTCCATGATCTTATAAGGTCCAATGAACATAGGCTTAAACTTTGGAGATGCAACCCCAAATCTGCTGCATTCGCTCCACAACAGAGTCTACACCCAGACAGACAGAAGCCTCCGCCTGTCCCGAAGAAAATCGAGGGTGAAACCCAAAATTGCAGAAAAATGGAGACATCAAGGTGGCAGAGCTAGCCCTATTATTAAGAGCAATCTCAGCCAAAGGCAAAAAAGAGACCCAGTCATCTTGATCAGCAGACACAAAACATCTCAAATAAGTCTCCAAAGTCTGGTTTGTTGACATGGAGTTACATTGTGTTGTATAATTGTTCCTTTTTTTTGAGCAGTGTACAATGATTTCAGTTTTTACCAGATTCATTTTTGAGATAGAGGGAGGAGATAATGTTAGACACAGACGACAATCACTGGTATTTTGAAGTAATTTGTAATTCAGGATGATGTCATGAGAAAAGTGTGTAATTGGGTGTCATCAGCATAGAGATGGTACTGAAAACCAAATCTTCTGATGGTTTGTCTAAGGCTACTTTCACACATCCGTTTTTTGCAGTCCGGCACAATCAGTCCAATCTATAAAAAGATGGAGAGAGAGAGAATGCGGTGGCCAGATCAGGCTAAAGACTGATCCGGTGGCCGAATTCTACCATTGTGTTATGTTTCGGTAGCTGAGGAGAAATTTCAAAAACAGCCAAAATAGCAATACACCAGAGAGGCTGGAAACTATTGGATTGCAGTACCCTGAACTAACCACACAACTAGAGGTAGCCGTGGAGCGTTCCTACGTTGATCCTAGACGCCTCGTCACAGCCTGAGAGACAACTACACCTAACGGCAGAAAGATGAAAGCTATCTGCCCCAGAGCAGATCCCCAAAGAAAATAGGAAGCCCCCAAACATGTAATGGCGGTTAGACAAGAAGAAGCACGGACAAAGACAGAAAATAGAATGAGCAAATGCTGGGGCTCAATCTGTCTAGACAGAAAAGTACAGGAAAGGATACACACTGCAATCCAAAAAAAAACCCTAAAAAATACCAACTCTTCTGATTGCAAAAACACCTGAGATCACACGATCTCTAACACCTAAATCAGATCTCTGGTGTAACAAAACTAAGCCGCAGCCACTGAAAAAACAGGAAAAAGCAAATGAACAAATAACAGTGGCTTCAGATAAACTGAGAGGAGCACAAACCTGGCTGACCTCCACAGAAGTGCAGGGAACAATGCAAAAAGCAAGCACAAAAATAAAAGCAGAAAATATCTTATCTGATAGCAGAAGATGCAAGCAAGACTCAGCAAACTTCCAAATGAACCAGGAACCACAATTGAGACAAGAACAATTGGTCACCGGCAACCATCATGGAGGGAACCTCCCTTATATCAGACCAGTCAGTGATCCTAGATTGCCATTCCTCGCTGAAAGGTTCAGTACTGTCTGTAACCACCAGAGGGAGCCTCTGCTCAGAAACCATCTCTAGCACATTCATAACAGTACCCCCCATAAGGAGGGGTCACCGAACCCTCACTTGTGCAACTAGGCCGATCAGGATGAGCTCGGTGATAGGCACGGATCAGTCTCCTAGCATGGATGTCCGAAGCAAACACCCAAGAATTGTCCTCCTGACCATAACCTCTCCACTTAACCAAATACTGGAGTTTCTGTCTAGAAAAACGAGAATCCAATATTTTCTCAACCACATACTCCAGATTGCCCTCAACCGAAACAGGGTCAGGAGGCGCAGCCATAGGAACCACTGGCTCGACAAACCTCTTCAATAAGGACTTGTGGAACACGTTATGGATCTTAAATGTCCCTGGAAGAAGCAAACGGAAGGAAACAGCGTTAAGAATCTCCATGATCTTATAAGGTCCAATGAACATAGGCTTAAACTTTGGAGATGCAACCCTCATAGGGATATTTCTTGAGGACAACCAAACCAAGTCCCCCACTGTAAACCGAGGACCATCAGTCCTATGCCGGTTGGCAAACCGTTGGGCCTTCTCCTGTGATAGAGACAACCTCTCCACTACCTGGTCCCAAATCTGCTGCATTCGCTCCACAACAGAGTCAACACCCGGACAGACAGAAGCCTCCGCCTGTCCCGAAGAAAATCGAGGGTGAAACCCAAAATTGCAGAAAAATGGAGACATCAAGGTGGCAGAGCTAGCCCTATTATTAAGAGCAATCTCAGCCAAAGGCAAAAAAGAGACCCAGTCATCTTGATCAGCAGACACAAAACATCTCAAATAAGTCTCCAAAGTCTGGTTTGTTGACATGGAGTTACATTGTGTTGTATAATTGTTCCTTTTTTTTGAGCAGTGTACAATGATTTCAGTTTTTACCAGATTCATTTTTGAGATAGAGGGAGGAGATAATGTTAGACACAGGCAACAATCACTGGTATTTTGTAGTAATTTGTAATTCAGGATGATGTCATGAGAAAAGTGTGTAATTGGGTGTCATCAGCATAGAGATGGTACTGAAAACCAAATCTTCTGATGGTTTGTCTAAGGCTACTTTCACATATCCGTTTTTCGCAGTCCGGCACAATCCGTCCAATCTATAAAAAGATGGAGAGAGAGAGAATGCGGTGGCCAGATCAGGCTAAAGATTGATCCAGTGGCCAAATTCTACCATTGTGTTATGTTTCGGTAGCTGAGGAGAAATTGCAAAAACAGCCAAAATAGCAATACACCAGAGAGGCTGGAAACTATTGGATTGCAGTACCATGAACTAACCACACAACTAGAGGTAGCCGTGGAGCGTTCCTACGTTGATCCTAGACGCCTCGTCACAGCCTGAGAGACAACTACACCTATCGGCAGAAAGATCAAAGCTATCCTGCCCTGGAGCAGATCCCCAAAGAAAATAGGAATCCCCCAAACATGTAATGGCGGTTAGACAAGAAGAAGCACGGACAAAGACATAAAATAGAATGAGCAAACGCTGGGGCCCAATCTGTCTAGACAGAAAAGTACAGGAAAGGATACTCACTGCAATCCAAAAAAAAACCCCTAAAAAATACCAACTCTTCTGATTGCAAAAACACCTGAGATCACATGATCTCTAACATCTAAATCAGATCTCTGGTGTAACAAAACTAAGCCGCAGCCACTGAAAAAACAGGAAAAAGCAAATGAACAAATAACAGTGGCTTCAGATAAACTGAGAGGAGCACAAGCCTGGCTGACCTTCACAGAAGTGCAGGGAACAATGCAAAAAGCAAGCACAAAAATAAAAGCAGAAAATATCTTATCTGATAGCAGAAGATGCAGGCAAGACTCAGCAAACTTCCAAATGAACCAGGAACCACAATTGAGACAAGAACAATTGGTCACCGGCAACCATCATGGGAGGGAACCTCCCTTATATCAGACCAGTCAGTGATCCCAGATTGCCATTCCTCGCTGAAAGGTTCATTACTTTCTGTAACCACCAGAGGGAGTCTCTGCTCAGAAACCATCTCTAGCACATTCATAACAGTACCCCCCCCTTGAGGAGGGGTCACCGAACCCTCACTTGTGCAACTAGGCCGATCAGGATGAGCTCGGTGATAGGCACGGATCAGTCCTCCTAGCTAGGATGTCCAAGCCAACACCCAAGAATTGTCCTCCTGACTATAACCTCTCCACTTAACCAAATACTGGAGTTTCTGTCTAGAAAACGAGAACCAATATTTCTCAACCACATACTCCAGATTGCCCTCAACCAAAACAGGGTCGGGAGGCACAGCCATAGGAACCACTGGCTCGACAAACCTCTTCAATAAGGACTTGTGGGGAACACGTTATGGATCTTAAATGTCCCTGGAAGAAGCAAACGGAAGGAAACAGGATTAAGAATCTCCATGATCTTATAAGGTCCAATGAACATAGGCTTAAACTTTGAGATGCAACCCATCATAGGGATATTTCTGAGGACAACCAAACCAAGTCCCCCACTTTAAACCGAGGACCATCAGTCCTATGCCGGTTGGCAAACCGTTGGGCCTTCTCCTGTGAGAGAGACAACCTTCTCACTACCTGGTCCCAAATCTGCTGCATTCACTCCACAACAGAGTCAACACCCGGACAGACAGAAGCCTCCGCCTGTCCCGAAGAAATCGAGGGTGAAACCCAAAATTGCAGAAAAATGGAGACATCAAGGTGGCTGAGCTAGCCCTATTATTAAGAGCAATCTCAGCCAAAGGCAAAAAAGAGACCCAGTCATCTTGATCAGCAGACACAAAACATCTCAAATAAGTCTCCAAAGTCTGGTTTGTTGACATAGAGTTACATTGTGTTGTATATTGTTCCTTTTTTTTGAGCTAGTGTACAATGATTTCAGTTTTTACCAGATTCATTTTTGAGATAGAGGGAGGAGCCTCTGCTCAGAAACCATCTCTAGCACATTCATAACAGTACCCCCCCCTTGAGGAGGGGTCACCGAACCCTCACTTGTGCAACTCGGCCGATGAGGATGAGCTCGGTGATAGGCACGGATCAGTCTCCTAGCATGGATGTCCGAAGCAAACACCCAAGAATTGTCCTCCTGACCATAACCTCTCCACTTAACCAAATACTGGAGTTTCTGTCTAGAAAAACGAGAATCCAATATTTTCTCAACCACATACTCCAGATTGCCCTCAACCAAAACAGGGTCAGGAGGCGCAGCCATAGGAACCACTGGCTCGACAAACCTCTTTAATAAGGACTTGTGGAACACGTTATGGATCTTAAATGTCCCTGGAAGAAGCAAACAAGAGGTAAAAAAAACAGCAAATCACTTATCTGAAAGAGAGCAGGAATGCAAGCTGAGCTCCAAGCAAGACCAGGAAGAACAATTGATTACCGGCAAGGCTGATGGGAACTCAGGTCACTTATATCAGACCATTCAGAGCCAGCTGAAGGCCATTCAGCAATTAGTTCATTACCCTCAGCAACTACCGGAGGGAGCCCCAGCTCAGAAGTCGCCTCCAGAGTATTCACAACTGTACCCCCCCCTTGAGGAGGGGTCACCGAACCCTCACCTGCGCAACCAGGCCGATCAGGATGAGCTCTATGATAGGCACGGATCAGTCTCCCAGCATGGATGTCCGAAGCAAACACCCAAGAATTGTCCTCCTGACCATAACCTCTCCACTTAACCAAATACTGGAGTTTCCGTCTTGCAAAACGAGAATCCAATATTTTCTCAACCACATACTCCAGATTGCCGTCAACCAAAACAGGGTCGGGAGGCGCAGCCATAGGAACCACTGGCTCGACAAACCTTCAATAAGGACTTGTGGAACACGTTATGGATCTTAAATGTCCTGGAAGAAGCAAACGGAAGGAAGCCGGATTAATAATTTCCATGATCTTATAAGGTCCAATGAACTTTGGCTTAAATTTTGGAGATGCAACCTTCATAGGGATATTTCTTGAGGACAACCAAACCAAGTCTCCCACTTTAAAACGAGGACCAGCAGTCCTATGCCGGTTGGCAAACCGCTGGGCCTTCTCTTGAGAGAGAGACAACCTCTCCACTACCTGGTCCCAAATCTGCTGCATACGCTCCACAATAGAGTCAACCCCTGGACAGACAGAAGCCTCCGCCTGTCCTGAAGAAAATCGAGGGGAAACCCAGAATTGCAGAAAAATGAAGACATCAGGGTGGCAGAGCTAGCCCTATTATTAAGAGCAATCTCAGCCAAAGGCAAAAAAGAGACCCAGTCATCTTGATCAGCAGACACAAAACATCTCAAATAAGTCTCCAAAGTCTGGTTTGTTCTCTTGGTTGGTCCATTGGTCTGAGGGTGAAATGCATAGGAGAAAGATAACTGAACACCAAGTTTAGAACAAAATGTCCTCCAAAATCTGGAAACAAACTGGACTCCTCTGTCAGACACAATGTTCTCTGGAATGCCATGTAACCGAACCACGTTCAAAAAGAACAAAGACACCAATTCGGAGGAGGAAGGCAACTTAGGTAATGGCACAAGATGTATCATCTTGGAAAACCTATCACAGATTACCCAGATAACGGTCATCTCTGAGAAACAGGGAGGTCGGAAATAAAATCCATAGAGATATGGGTCCATGGCCTCTTGGGCACAGGTAATGGCATTTACAAACCACTAGAGCGAGAGCATGGCTTGGAGCGAGAGCAAGTCCAACTGAACTGCACAAATTCCCTGTCATCACGAGACAAAGTAGGCCACCAAAAGGACCGACTCACCAAGTCTCTGGTACCAAAAATCCCGGGATGACCAGCCAACATGGAACAATGAATCTCAGACATCACACTCTTCTTCCACTGGTCTGGGACAAACAATTTCCCAATAGGGCAGCGCTCAGGTTTATCCTCCTGACACCCTTCCAGACCCAGTCTCAAATTGGGCGAGATGGCGGAAAGAACTACACCCTCTTTCAAAATAACAGTAAGATCAGATAACTCAGGAGAGTCCGCAAAGAAACTCCTCGAGAGGGCATTCGTCTTAACATTCCTAGTGCCAGGAAGGAAAGAAACCACAAAATTAAAACGTGTGAAAAACAAGGCCCACCTGGCCTGTCTAGGATTAAGTCGCTTGGCTGATTCGAGATAAAACAGATTCTTATTGTCCGTGAGGACCACTACCTGATGTTTGGCTCCTTCCAGCCAATGTCTCCACTCTTCAAAGGCCCACTTCATGGCCAATAACTCCCGATTACCCACGTCATAATTACGTTCAGTTGGAGAAAATTTTCGAGAGAAAAAGGCACAAGGGTTACTCTTAGAGGTCTCTGGATCTCTTTGGGACAAAATGGCACCTGCCCCAATTTCAGAGGCATCAACCTCCACCTGAAACGGTAGAGAAACATCAGGCTGCCGTAGAACAAGAGCAGAAGTGAATCTCTGCTTAAGTTCCTGAAATGCAGAGACTGCCTCAGGAGGCTAATTCACCACATCAGAACCCTTTTTGGTTAAATCAGTCAATGGTTTAACAATACCGGAGAAATTACCAATAAATTTACGATACAAATTGGCAAAACCCAAAAATCTTTGAAGAGCCTTTAATGAAGTAGGTTGGACCCAATCAAAGATGGCCTGAACCTTGACCGGGTCCATTTCAATAACAGACGGAGACAAAATTAATCCCAGAAATGAGACCTTCTGTACGCCAAAAAGACACTTTGATCCCTTCACATACAGTGCATTCTCTCTCAAAATCTGGAACACAGTCCGAACATGTTTCACATGAGAGTCCCAGACATTTGAAAAAATCAAGATATCATCCAAATAAACAATCAGAAATTTATCCACAAAATCCCTGAAAATATCATTCATGAAGGATTGGAAGACGGAAGGGGCATTAGTAAGCCCAAAAGGCATCACTAGGTACTCAAAATGCCCCTCTGGGGTATTAAACGCTGTCTTCCATTCATCCCCGTGCTTAATGCGAATAAGGTTATACGCCCCCCTGAGGTCAAGCTTGGTAAACCAACTAGCACTTTTCACTCTGGAAAATAGGTCAGAAATCAAAGGTAACGGATATTGATATTTAACAGTGATCTTATTCATGAGGAGATAATCAATACACAGCCTCAATGAACCATCCTTTTTGGCCACAAAGAAAAAACCGGCGCCCAAGGGTGAAGAGGATGGTCTGATATGACCCTTCTCCAATGACTCCTTGATATAAGATCGCATAGCATCATGTTCAGGTACAGATAAATTAAAAAGGCGACCTTTAGGAAATTTACCACCAGGCACTAATTCAATAGCGCAATCGTAGCTCCTGTAAGGGGGAAAGGATGCAGATTTACTTTCACTAAATACATCCGAAAAATCAGTCAAAAAGTCAGTAACATCCTGAGACTGGGGAGAGGCAGAAAAAACAGGAGTGTCGGCATTAACACATTGGCAGCCCCAACTGGTCACAGACACAGATTTCCAATCCAAAATAGGATTATGAGACTGTAACCAAGGGAAACCTAGTACAATAATGTCATGCAGATTATACAGCACCAGAAATTTGCAACTCTCCTGATAATCTGGTTCAACCCTCATTATCACCTGAGCAGAAAACTGGGGTTTATTCTCCGCCAAAGGGGTAGAATCAATGTCCAGTAGGGGAATAGACTTCCGCAGGGGTATCATGGGAAACCCACAACATTTGGCAAAGTCAAAATCCTCAGGTTAATAGCTGCTCCTGAATCAACAAAATCCTGAGCAGAAAATGTGGACAGGGAGCAAATCAGGGTAACAAGCAACAGAAATTTAGTCTGAACACTACCCAAGACAACTGAGCGTGCAAAACGTCTTCCCCGCTTAGGGCAGACTGAAATAGCATGAGAGGTGTCACCACAGTAGAAACATAACCCATTGCGCTTTCGAAACTCATGACGCTGTGCCCCAGAAGTCACTCCATCACACTGCATGGGCTCAGAAGCTGGCTCACAAGGCAACACTATCTCACGCATACCTCTGCGCTCACGCAAACGTCTGTCAATTTGAATAGCCAATGACAGAATCATTGAGACCAGAGGGAGCAGGGAATCCCACCATAACATCCTTTTACATTCTCTGACAGCCTCTTCCGAAAAAGGGCTGCCAAAGCATCATCATTCCATTTGGTCAGGACTGCCCACTTTCAAATTTCTGACAGTACAACTTAGCGTCTTCAAGACTCTGATTTAATGCCAACAAGGTTTTTTCAGCTTGATCAGTAACATTAGGTTCATCGTACAATAACCCCAGAGCCAGAAAAAATACATCAATATCATTCAAAACAGGATCCCCAGGTGTCAGGGAAAAAGCCCAATCCTGAGGATCGCCGCGCAGGAGAGAGATGACAATTTGAACCTGCTGTGCTGCGTTCCCTGAGGACTTAGGCTTTAAGGTAAAAAACAACTTACAGCTATTTTTGAAATTCAGAAATTTAGCCCGATCCCCCAAAAACAAATCTGGCATGGGAATCCTAGGTTCCACAACCGGCAACCTAGCAAGATAGGTAGCAATACTCCGAACCTCAGTGGCAAGCTGATCCACACGGCCAGACAACTGTGCAAGCTCCATTGAGAGAAAAAAAAATCCTCCTCAGCACCCAGAGAAAAAGAGGGAAAAAATGCAACAAACAGGAAAAAAATAATCTCTGACAACTCTGACAACTTTTTTTTTCTTTCCACACTATTTTTCCCTTCTGTGAGTACCATATAATTTTCAGTTTGGGCCGGTGATACTGTTGTGTTTTGGAAGCTGAGGAGAATAAGCAAAAACGGCAATACACCAGAGAGGCTGGAACCTATTGGATTGCAGTACCCTGAACTAACCACACAACTAGAGGTAGCCGTGGAGCGTTCCTACGTTGATCCTAGACGCCTCGTCACAGCCTAAGAGACAACTACACCTAACGGCAGAAAGATGAAAGCTATCTGCCCCGGAGCAGATCCCCAAAGAAAATAGGAAGCCCCCAAACATGTAATGGTGGTTAGACAAGAAGAAGCACGGACAAAGACAGAAAATAGAATGAGCAAACGCTGGGGCCCAATCTGTCTAGACAGAAAAGTACAGGAAAGGATACTCACTGCAATCCAAAAAAAAACCCTAAAAAATACCAACTCTTCTGATTGCAAAAACACCTGAGATCACACGATCTCTACCACCTAAATCAGATCTCTGGTGTAACAAAACTAAGACGCAGCCACTGAAAAAACAGGAAAAAGCAAATGAACAAATAACAGTGGCTTCAGATAAACTGAGAGGAGCACAAGCCCCCGGTGGGGACCTGGCTGACCTCCACAGAAGTGCAGGGAACAATGCAAAAAGCAAGCACAAAAATAAAAGCAGAAAATTTCTTATCTGATAGCAAAGATGCAGGCAAGACTCAACAAACTTCCAAATGAACAAGGAACCACAATTGAGACAAGAACAATTGGTCACCGGCAACCATCATGGGAGGGAACCTCCCTTATATCAGACCAGTCAGTGATTTCCAGATTGCCATTCCTCGCTGAAAGGTTCAGTACTGTCTGTAACTACCAGAGGGAGCCTCTGCTCAGAAACCATCTCTAGCCCATTCATAACACCCACCCTGGAATTCTGTGGGGCAAATCATGCAGCACAGGGCAGCGGAACAGTCCGGTCCGGCAGCACAGAGGACGCGGGCAGGGACCGTCCCTGAGATGACAAAGGCTGAGGTGCACTCACCGCAGAAAGACGAATGGCACCTTCTCCTCCCATCCCACTCAGACTGGATCTCACCTCCATCAGCAGCAACTGTACATTTTCTGCCAAAGCACCTGATGCTTCCGCCGCCTCTGCTCTGCGGATATTGTATACCTGCGCGGGCACATCTGCGCACTGCTGCTTCCGATGACAGGGTTCCGGTGCGGCCTGGTCTTCTGGCTCGGGGTCTTCCTGGGCTGCTGTAGCTACTAGTCCCAGCGGTGTTGCAGAAACGGGCTCCCGATGCGATGGTACCACCTTCCGGCAAAACTACGACTCCAGCCGTGGTGGGAGCTGTGGCCCAGCACTCTGCGTCTCCAACTCAGGATGTGCCCCCATCAACAGCTCCGAAGGGGCGATCACTGGCTCCGGCTTTAGTGAAAGACTTCCCAGCTCTGAGTGATGAGACGGTACAGGCTCCGGCAGCTGCCAGGAATACTTTTCTCAGTATCTCTTTTTATTTCCTCACTGGTCACACTTGAATCCTCATCTCTTCTTGTTCCTCTGCAATGTAAGGTGTCAGCATCCTGCCGACTACACCAATTGTGAAGGTCGGGCAGGGCAGGAGTCGTGGCTGAGTTTTTTGGACATTGTATACTATGTCTTCCCTCCACAGGAAAACAGTACCTCCTATCTTGCATGGTACGGTCAGTATTCACTGTGCTATCAGCATCCCCTTTGCTGCGCTGGCATGACGCTTCTCCTGGATCCCAAGGGATAGAGACACAGTGAAGAGCAACTCTAAACTGAACAGATGTATTTACTTCAGGACACAGCACATCCACGTAGTTTCCAGCATTTCCATCACTGTAAAGACGGTACATCACTTCATCTTTCCCTTCACTATTCCTTACGTCACTAAGTGTTTCCGCTGGGATGGAGCGTCTCAGACAGCCACTCAGTGTTCTCCCTGTAAAGCGTCACCATGGTAAAGCGCTTTCCTGCCTGTTTCGCCCCGGACATCAGAGAGTCAGTCCACGCAGCTATCCACCACATTTTGAAGTTACCTGCCCGTTCACTTTTATGGTGACCTTCAATTTTCCTCTACTTCCTTCTCTTCTTTTCCTCTCTACTGCTGGTTCTGCTGTACCTTGCTCTTCTCTGTGTACCTCCTGGATGGCTGGGCATTAATTTCATCGTTACGGGGTAGTTAGGCAGTTCTGGCATACAGCCCACCCGAGCACAAAGGGGTCTAGCCCCCAACTGACTGATACAGGAAGACCTCTCTGACATATTCCCAGCTAACCCCTCCTATAGTTACTATTTACAGTGTGTCAGCCTAATGAACTCATATATCCCCATCTAGTGGATATACTGTACACTGCACTGCACTGTCCCTATTATCTACATTGTGCAGAAACATAGATATAAATATTACAACTACATACAACATATGATAGTATGCAACCAAAGAATAGAATATATATAAATACATATATACATGCACAATAACAACATGGAGGTATTAAGGGGTAAGACTCTCAACCCCTTACACTTTGACAAAAGCAAGATACTTATTTACCGTATTTTTTGGACCATAAGACGCACTTTTTTCCCCAAAAATTTTGGGGGAAAATGGGGGTGCATCTTATGGTCGCAACATACCGGAAAGTTCAGTGGCGGCGGCGCTCCCAATGCAGCTTGGCTGCGATGCGGTGGTGGTGTCTGGGCAGCAGCGGGCCTCTGGGCTGCGTGGGGGCTCCGCCGGCATCTCGTCCCAGCCAGAAAGCCCCCCCACAGCTGCGACGCGGTGCCGGTGCCTCCGGTGGCGGTCCCGATCCAAAGTGTGGTGCGGTGGTGGTGTTCGGGCAGCAAGCGGGCCTCTGGGCTGCGTGTGGGGCTCCGCCGGCATCTCGTCCCAGCCGGAAAGCCCCCCCGATCTTGCCGAGATTTGAACGAGAGTATGCGGCGGCCATCTTGCCGGAGGCCCCAGGCGGCCATTCCTCATGCCGGCACCGCGTCGCAGCTGCGGGGGGGCTTTCTGGCTGGGACGAGATGCCGGCGGAGCCCCCCACGCAGCCCAGAGGCCCGCTGCTGCCCGGACACCACCACTGCATCGCAGCCAAGCTGCATTGGGAGCGCCGCCGCCACCGGATTTGTGAGTATATGGCCACCCTGGCCACCCCACAGAACACAGCCACCCCACATAACACAGCCACCCCATCCAATAACACAGCCACCCCACAGTGCCCAACCACCCCACAGTGCCCAACCACCCCACACAGTGGTCAGCTAAATTCAGACTGTAAGACGGACCCCCATTTGACACATTATTTTTTTTTCCCAATTTTCCTTCTGAAAATTTGGGGTGCGTCTTATAGTCCGAAAAATACGGTAATTATTTTTGTTTATTTTACTTTTTTCCATTTAAGTGTAACAGTTTGTAATAATTTGTCCAGTCCATTACATAAACTCAAATTTAACTTCTAGGTAATTCTACAAAAAAATGGCAAAACGCCAAGGGGGTCAAAACTTTCACAAGACAATGTACATACTGTAACTGCTGCACAGCGATCTGTAAATGGAACTTAAATTTTGGCATCATGAACTTATTCTAAAAGGACAATCCAGCAACATTTTTTAACAATGAAAATCTACTTTACTTTTATTCCTGAAATCATTTCTACTAGTAATATA
>JARQOD010005290.1:0-48903 GCA_033576555.1 Oophaga sylvatica | reverse complement strand
ACCTTTTTTCTGAGGCAAACATTAATAAAAGCAAAAGGGGGTTTCTGTGAAGAACCTAGAATTAAGACATATTTTCATTTGTTTCCACTTTTTTGAAAGTGAAATGTATAATTCCCAATGTGTTAATTATGGGTTTTGATGCCTTCAGTGTGTTCTACAATTTTCATAGTCATAAAAATACAGAAAAATCTTTGAATGAAAAGGTGTGTCCAAAATTTTTTGGTCTGTATGTTAAAATCAGCACACATGACAGCTGAAAAACAGAACTGTTCTAACAGAAAGTGATTATAAAAATTCCTTTTTTTTTTATAGACTTTAAAATTTTAGTAATCGTGTACCTAAAAAACCTTTTTTAAACCAGAGGTCAGTGAGCATGCACTGTTAGGGTAAAGGAGTTCTGACTCAAAGTTTAGTTTTATTAACTCACAGTTCCCCCATTGTATTAAGTACTTTGTTTTGTCATTTGTTTTCTTCCACATTTTTAGGATTTTAGATTAATTCACATAACAAAATTGAATTAAAACATAATTTTTGACACAAATAGATTAAAAAGCACAGAGATCATAAATTAGAAATTAAAGAGGACTTTTCACCAAATTTTTCATATTGATATGGACACACAATGTAATAGTGGCTGTAGAGTGGAATAAAAACATTTTTATTTTGCCTGTCCATTGTGAAGATATTAGCAATCAAAGTATTTTGCATCTAATGAGTTTAAAAAAAAGTAGTTTAAGTGGTTATCAGAGTTTTCATTGAGCGCGTGAACTTCTTTCCCATGCATGATGCTGACCAATCATAAGTGGGCAGCAACACTGAAGGGAAACAAGAGCATGCCACCAACCATGGCTTAGGGCAGATTTCTCAGTGTGTGAAATTTATGACTAACAGTCTAGATTTCCTGGTCTAATCTCTTGTATGATTAGAAAGCACAGATGGCTGACTCCTTTCAGAAAAGGTCCCTTTGTTGCGAGGGGCAGCCCAGCAGAGTTTAGCTGTGTTACATTACAACCCCTTCTATCATCTCTCCTACTCTCTTAGCTCTGGCAGCTCTGCTATATTGTCCAGAGATGTGTTAGTATCACACATGTCTGTTGTGCTCAACTTGTAATCACTCTGCAGAGAGATCAGAGGAGGCTTTTATTATATCTTACACAGGAGTAGCCCAGAACAGGCATGTTACTTCTGTGTGAGTTGTAATAGCAGCCCCGATCTCACTGCAGAGTGATTATAAGTTGACACAGCACAACAGATATAAGTGTGATTATTGACAAGCTCAGTGATCAGAAGAGCTGATATAGGGTTTTGTAAAGTGACACAACAAAAAACTTGACATGTCAATCTCCACAAGGAGAAACATTACCCCTTGAAATCCAGTCAGACGCCTGTAATGTAAGGAATACAGTTCATATAGTGTCTTGTGCTTGGGTGCGATGAAAACACAGGAGTCACAGGTTTGATATAGAAGGTCTTGTATTACTTCATACAAGTGGCAATAATAGTCACACAGTTTGCAGATACAAAAGCAGGAGACACAGCAGGCCAGAGTAACTTAAGCTCAGCAATCACTCTCCACAACAGGTTCAGGATCTCTTCTCTGTTACCGTAAGTCCATGCAAACGTGGATTTATCAATAGCAAGGTTCCAAAGTCCACGAGTGTTCCAAAGTTCCACAATAGGAAATAACTGGAGTACAAGGTCCAAGGCTTTCAGGAGTCAGGTCACAGGTTCACTGCAGGCTTGATTCTGAAGCACTGATTGCTCAGCTGTGGCTGCTTAAGAAGCAAGAGGAGAGAATCAGGGCGGGAACATGCAAGCTGGAAACTCCATATTGACTGAGGGCAAGATAGCTGCAGCAAGACAGAAACTAAAATGGCTGACGGAAAAACTGAGTTTCAGGAACATGTACACAGAACCTTACATTACTCCCCCCTTAGGGACAACCTCCGGATGACCTCAGACCAGGCTTGTGTGGGTACCTCTGATGAAACTGACGGAGCAAGCGAGGAGCATTAACGTTATTGACTGGTTCCCATGAGTTGTCCTCCACTGGGTAGCCCTGCCATTTAATCAGATATTGTAACTGATTTCTATACAACCTGGAATCTAAAATCCTTTCCACCACAAATTCTTCCTGACCATCGACTAGCACTGGGTCAGGGCAAGGAGAAGAACGTCCAGGAAACGTATTGGGTGTCGCAGCCTTTAGTAGGGATACATGAAAGACAGGGTGGATTCTCATAGTTCTTGGCAGTTGAAGACGACAAGCGACAGCACTTATAATTTTAATGATTTTATAAGGTCCAATGTATTTATGTCCCAACTTAGATGATGGAATTCTTAACTTAAGAATTCTGGTTGACAGCCAAACCAGGTCTCCTACCTTGAAAGCTGGTGCAGGTTTACGAAATTTATCTGCGGCTTTCTTGTACCTTTCCTGAGCCAATTCCAGATTTCCCTTTAGAAGATCCATATTCTTTTGTAAGGACGTGATTCTTTCAGCCACTGCTGGCAAAGGCGTTTCTATGGGAAATCGAGGAAGAATATTAGGATGATAACCTAAATTGGAGTAAAAAGGAGACTGCTTAGTGGAGGCGCTCTGAGAGTTGTTATAAGAGAACTCAGCCAGTGGAAGTAGATCCACCCAATCATCCTGTAGGTGGCAGATAAAGCAGCGAAGATACTGCTCCAGGGTCTGATTGGTTCGTTCTGTCTGTCCATTAGTCTGAGGATGAAAAGCAGAAGAAAGGTTTACTTTAATGTCCAATGCTGCACAGAAATTTTGCCAAAATCTTGAAGTGAATTGCACCCCTCGATCCGAAATAACCTCATCTGGTACTCCATGTAAGCGAAACACATTTTTAATCATCAAATCTGATGTCTGTCTTGCAGTGGGTAAGCCGACACAAGGAATAAAATGAGCTGCTTTTGTTAAACGATCAACCACTACTAGAATGGTGTTCTTCCCTTGAGAGGTTGGTAACTCCACAATGAAGTCCATAGAAATGGATCCCCACGGGCGGGACGGGGTGGGAAGAGGTTGCAACAGACCAGTTGGTGAGGAGCGAGGTGTTTTGCATCTTGCACAGACTTCACATGAAGTGACATAGTTTAAAACATCCTTCCTGCAAGTGGGCCACCAAAAGAAACGAGAAAGAAATTCCTGTGTTTTTAGAATTCCTCTATGCCCAGCTATCTTGGAATCGTGAATGAGTTGCAATACTCTCAATCTGACTGTTTCAGGAATATACAGGCGTTGTCCCTGAATCCACACACCATTCTTAAAGACAAGACTTACGTCCCTTGGGGGTTGTGCCAAAAGGAATCCGCATGGTATGCTTCCTTGATGTCCTTAAGTAGGTCTTGATTATGAATCACTCCCAGGAATCTAGAGTCAGGAAGAATAGTCTTAGGAGGAGTAATTGGACGTGTCTCTGCTGAGTAAATCCTAGAGAGTGCATCAGCCTTTCCATTGCGCGATCCTGGTCTATAAGAAATTATAAAATTAAATTGGTTTAAGAAAAGATTCCAGCGAGCCTGGCGAGGAGTCAGGCATTTAGCCGACCTGATAAATTCAAGGTTACGATGGTCTGTCAGGACGACTATTTGCTGTGCAGCTCCCTGAAGAAGGTGTCTCCATTCTTTGAAGGCGGCAATAATGGCCAACAACTCTCTATTGCCCACATCGTAGTTCCTCTCAGCCGAAGACAACTGCTGGGAAAAGAAGGCAAAGGGATGCAAGACATTCTTCTCACCTGTTCTCTGAGAGAGTATAGCTCCAACGGCACAGTCTGAAGCATCCACCTCTATTATGAAGGCAAGCTCGGGGTTGGGATGTACTAAGATAGGTGCAGTGGTAAATTTATCTTTTAGATGGGAAAATGCTTCCTGGGCTTGGGGAGTCCAGGAGAACCTAGACTCTTTCCGGGTAAGTTGGGTGATAGGTGACACTACCTCAGAGAAATTCCTAATGAAACGTCTATAGAAGTTGGCAAACCCGATGAAGCGCTGTACCTCCTTCACATTTCTAGGACTTGGCCAATCCTTGATGGCTTGGGTTTTGCTTCCATCCATACTAATTCCTTGTGTAGACAGTACATACCCCAGAAATTGAATTTCGGTCCTATGGAATTCACACTTTTCAAGTTTGATGTAAAGATGATTTTGTCTTAGACGTTCCAAGACCATTCTCACATGTCCATGATGTTCCTCTGTGGAGTTAGAAAAAATTAGAATATCATCCAAATAAATCACCACGAATGTATCTAGGAGATCCCTGAAGATGTCATTCACCAAGTGTTGGAAAGTGGCTGGGGCGGTACTCAGACCAAAAGGCATAACTAGATATTCAAAGTGTCCATAGCGTGACCTGAATGCAGTCTTCCATTCATCCCCAGGTCTAATACGGACTAAGTTATAGGCCCCACGAAGATCTAGTTTAGAGAAAATTTTGGCATGTCGCACTCTCTCCAATAACTCAGGGATTAAAGGCAATGGATAATGGTTTCTAATAGTAACCTTATTGAGTTCCCTATAGTCTACGCAGGGTCTTAGAGATCCATCTTTCTTCTTTACAAAGAAGATGGGTGCACCTGCAGGAGATGAAGAGGGGCGTATGAAGCCCTTGGCTAGATTTTCATCTATGTAATCCTTTAAAGCCTTTAGCTCGGGCCCCGCCAGGGGGTAGATCTTACCAAAAGGTATCTCTGCTCCAGGCAATAATTCAATTGGACAATCATATGGACGGTGAGGGGGAAGCTGGTCAGCGTTCTTCTTGTCACATAAATCCACATAGTCCTGGTATACAGCTGGTAGTTCAGGGACTGACATGGTTCCTTTAGGAACAGAGCAAGCTGAAACTTTTGGACTCATCTGTTTCTCTGGAAAGTGTAATTCCTTGGTCTCCCAGTTAATGGTAGGATTCTGAGCCTGCAGCCATGGTAGCCCTAGAATAATGGGAAAGTGGGGAGAAGAGATAAGCATAAAGGACAGTTTCTCTTGATGATCTTTACCCATAAGAACCCTCAAAGGCTCTGTTTCCTGATCCACTGGTCCAGAGGTCAGCAGGGAGCCATCCACAGTTTCCATCTGTACTGGAGTAGCCTTCTTCACTGAACGTATCCCCTGTTTCAGAGCAAAGGAGACATCCATAAAATTTCCACTTGCCCCTGAGTCGATCATAGCAGAGCTAGACACCCAAGCTGAGTCAACCCAGAGTTTGATGGAAAGAAAGCAATGAGAATTGTTTTTCTTACAACTCAGCTGGGACACCGCTGAGGAAACTTGAAAAATTGCAGCGTTTACACAGTCAACGTCCTCAGAGGTAACGGAGTTTAAGTCCGAGAAATCAAGATCTGTTGCCGCAGATCTCTCTGGAGCCTGAGGCTCGGACCTGACAGATCCCCTCTCGTAACACTCACAGTGAATGAGTGCTGCAGTAGTCTTACGAGAACGGCTGGGGCAGTTTATAATGAAGTGCCCTGACTTACCACAATAGAAACATAGATTCTCCTTAAAACGATGTTCCTTGCGTGCATCACTAACCCGTCGTTGTAAAGAGTCTACCTGCATGGGTTCAGGTTCAGGTTCCCGTGTAATCCTACTCAAAGGTTCCTTAGCTGGAGAGGAAGGTAGGAAAAGGTTAGTGCGATTGCTTTCGAACCATCTCTCTTGCCTGCGTTCAGTCAGACGAGTATCAATACGGATGCAGTAGTTAATAAAGTCACCTAACGCAGTGGGAGGGTCGGCACGAGCAAGTTCATCCTTAATCAGTGGAGATAACCCTTTTCGAAAAATAGATTTTTTGGCGGAACTGTCCCAGGTGGTATCGAGGGCCCATCTCCTGAAATCCAAGGCATATCCAGCTACCGAGTGCTTACCTTGGCGCAAAGCTAACATGGCTGCTTCAGCTGTTGCACCTCGATTGGGGTCATCAAACACCTGCCCCATGGCTGAAATGAAAGCATCAAGATGATCCAAACATTCATCCTCAGTCTCAATCAGAGGGTTTGCCCACATCAAAGCCTTGTTGGTAAGCAACATAATTATAGTAAGCACCTTAGATCGTTCAGTGGGAAATTGTGAAGCATGTGCAGAAAAAAAAGATTGCATTGATTAATAAATCCCCTGAATTTCTCACGTTCACCGCCAAAACGAAAAGGGGGCAACTTGGGAATCCCAGAACTTGGGGCTACGGCAGGAGCCTGGACTCGCCCCTCTAGAACCTCAATCCTGGCTCGCAAATCCTGGGCAGTCTGTCCAAACACTTGCAAATTGTGATTAGTGAGGTCCTGTAGGTTTGTAAAACGGGTCTTTATATTCTGCAAATCTGCAAGGATATTATCAGTCACTCCGCAAAGTTCCTTTATGCGGGCCTCCATTTTCCAGATCTTTTAAGACAGGAGTACTGGAAGGAGAGGAGAGGAGAAAAAAAAAACAATAGTGTTTACCTGTGGTAACACTGCAGAGAGAAAAAAAAAATTAAGGGAACTGCTCACCTGGAATGGTTGTGAGAAGTCACAACCACTATCATCACAGAAAGTTCAACCGGACATCTGATATCCACAGTTACAGCAGACACAAAAGAGGAAAGAAAAAAAAAACAATAGTGTTTACCTGTGGTAAACACTGCAGAAAAAAAAACTTAAGGGAATTGCTCACCTGGAATGGTTGTGAGAAGTCACAACCACTGTCATCACAGAAAGTACAACCGGACATCTGATATCCACAGTTACAGCAGACACAGCCTTTCCAGACCCAGCAGACACTAACGTTTGGCTTCAGAATCTTGTAATGTAAGGAATACAGTTCATATAGTGTCTTGTGCTTGGGTGCGATGAAAACACAGGAGTCACAGGTTTGATATAGAAGGTCTTGTATTACTTCATACAAGTGGCAATAATAGTCACACAGTTTGCAGATACAAAAGCAGGAGACACAGCAGGCCAGAGTAACTTAAGCTCAGCAATCACTCTCCACAACAGGTTCAGGATCTCTTCTCTGTTACCATAAGTCCATGCAAACGTGGATTTATCAAATAGCAAGGTTCCAAAGTCCACGAGTGTTCCAAAGTTCCACAATAGGAAATAACTGGAGTACAAGATCCAAGGCTTTCAGGAGTCAGGTCACAGGTTCACTGCAGGCTTGATTCTGAAGCACTGATTGCTCAGCTGTGGCTGCTTAAGAAGCAAGAGGAGAGAATCAGGGCGGGAACATGCAAGCTGGAAACTCCATATTGACTGAGGGCAAGATAGCTGCAGGAAGACAGAAACTAAAATGGCTGACGGAAAAACTGAGTTTCAGGAACATGTACACAGAACTTTACAACGCCTCTCACCCAACCAAACCAAATCTCACACTTTGCACTGATGAGACACAGTACCCCGAAACACAGTGTCTGCAAATTGAGATTTTGGTTTGGGCTTTTAACCTAAGTCATGTGACAAGGCTCGTTAGAGAGTCGATATTGAATTTTAGGATTGCTACTTCCTGTAGGTGGCAATAGAGTTCTAGTCCTCTTCCTCTCTGACGAGACAATTTACAACAAAGAAGTACACATCCCCAGTGAAGACTTCCTGATAACATCCACTTGGAATTTAAAAACAAAAAATTTCTTTGTAGCATCATAGGAGGGCAGCGGCACTTTTGTCAGCTTCAGAACAGCTCTGATACACAAGCAGTGAACTATAGAATTAAAAATTGCTCTGTTCTTGAGAACAAAAAGGAGTTTTAATAAGAATTAAATTACAAAATCACTTGTTTTTATACATATTTTGCAATTTCATCTACTTAAGTAAAATGAGACAACTCCTTTAAACATTGATGGTTTCTATCTGACAAGAATTGGAGATATGAAACCAGCACAGCACATTGAGCATGGAGTGTGGGGTGAAACATTTAGGTGAGATAAAGGTGGATGAAATGAAAATTGAATAAGGAAATAGTGATTGCAACAATCAAAAAAGTCAATATGATGTACCCTGAGTGATAAGCGCTATGGTAAGTGGTATCTCCAGAAAGTTTTCTGTCATATTGCAGTTTATTCTGAGAAAAAATAGTTAGACATATAATTAATGTATGCCTTTCATCTTGCCATAACGTCTTCCTTAACATGCAAACTCAGACTGACCACAATAGTGAACAACCTTTAAATATAGATAACAATATCAATTTTTGCGCTGGTTGAGGTATAAATAATTGTCCATGCCCCTCAATGATGCAATCTAATATGCAGAGATGGTAGATCACTTTAACCGTTTCGGTGTGATAAATAATTAATGGTTAATTTACCTTTGCTTCTTGATGTACGATGCTGATAGTAAATAAAGTGCTTCCGAGCTGTAGCGCTGTCCCTGCCCTGAGGAAGGAAAACGCTACTTTTTCGAAACGCGTAGGAATTGGTCCTGTCTGCTTATCGTTGTGAAGAGTACGTACCACATGATCACATAGAGCTACGTGACTGAAGACTTCACAAAGGTCCTACAACTACACACGCGCATTCACACGCGCTCACCATAGTACTGCGGGATGCCAACATCCAGCGTCTGTCACCAGCCGGGACAGTGCTACAGTTATCGGCATATCAGCCTATACTCATCTTTCTTCTTCATATCCATCGTGCCGATTAAGCACTAGAATACTGACTTCAAGCATCTTAAGCACAGAAGCACTTTATTTACTATCAGCATCGTACATCAAGAAGCAAAGGTAAATTAACCATTGATTATTTCACCCCTAAACGGTTAAAGTGATCTACCATCTTTGCATATTAGATTGCATCTTTGAGGGGCATGGACAATTATTTATACCTCAACCAGCGCAAAAATTGATATTGTTTATCTATTGTTTTTATTCAGGTCTTGTTGGTTTTGGACCCTAATTTTTGCAGCGGTTTTTAGGGGATATACAGTATATGCACTACTAATTTTATTTAGTTTTTAACCTTTAAATATCCACAATGAAGTACGGTACCTTATTTTCTCATGTTCTGCATCATTAACCCCTTAACGACCGCCGATACGCCTTTTAACGGCGGTCATTAAGGGTACTTAAACCACAGCGCCGTTAATTAACGGCGCTGTGGAAAAAGTGAATAGCGCCCCCCAGAGGCGCACTTTCTCCAGGGTCTCGCTACCGGGGGTAGCCGAGACCCCAGAGAACATGAATCGGGTCGGTTTTTACCGACACCGATGTTGCGATCGCCGTTATTAACCCTATAACGGCGACCGCAACAAAAAAAAAAAACAATGTGCCATTTAATTTCTCTGTCCTCTGATGTCATCGGACATCAGAGGACAGAGAAAAAGGGTCCCCAGGACCCCCACTGTGGCCCCCGAATCCTCCTTATGACCCCAGGGCCCTCCGGTGTCCCCCGGTGCCGGCGCCATGCTTTAAAATGGCAGGCGCACGAGTGGTGCGCCCGCCGCGAGGTGACGGGGGGATGGGCGATTTTCTCTGGGGTTCGGCTGCCTGGGGTAGCCGAGGCCCCAGAGAACATAATAGTGGCCCCCCAGTCACCACTCTTTTGCGATCGCCATATACTGGCGATCGCAAAAGAGAAATCACTGCTGCGATCCCTGCCTGTAAATTTCTCTCCCCTCTGATGTGATCGCACATCAGAGGGGAGAGAAATAGTGTCCCGGGACCCCTGATCTCACCCCCCCTGTACCTGCAGGGGTACCGTGTCCTCCGATCCCACCCCTGTGCGGTCCGATCCTCCCCCTGGACTCGGTCCTCCCCCTGGCCTCCGTTCAGGCCGGCTTCTTCCAGTAAATTTGGCGGCAAATTCAAAAAATCATTCATTCATTCTCTAAAAGTACATTTTGATCACTGTGATAAACTATCACAGTGATCAAAATAAAAAAAACAGTACATAAACCCCCCTATATCACCCCCTTGGTTAGGTACATATAATAAAATAAAGAAATTTTATTTATTTTCATTTTTCCATTAGGGTTAGGGTTATAATTAGGGTTATAATTAGGGTTAGGGTTATAATTAGGGCTAGCATTAGGGTTAGGGTTAGGCTGGGTTCATATTGCGTTATGGCAGTCCGTTAGACGGACTGCGTTACACCGCGGTATAACACGGTGTAATGCAGTCCGTTAACGCTGCCATTCACCCCCATTTGAGGGTGCATCGCGGGCATGCCGTAAAGCAGCATGCGTTTGCGACGTGCCGTCATTCAGTGACGGAGCCTCGGACGCGGCCTGCAGCGTCTGGGCTCCGTCACCGCTAGCGCAGATGAATCATCGCTGATTCCTCTGCGCTAGTGGGTATAGAATAACGCGATCGCGTTATGCTATACCGTTACCAGCCCGTCAACGCTATGTGTTGAATGGGCTGGTAAAACGCAATATGAACCCAGTCTTAGGGTTAGGGTTATAATTAGGGTTAGGGTTATAATTAGGGTTAGGGTTGGAATTAGGGTTAGGGTTACAACTAGGGTTGGGGTTACAATTAGGGTTAGGGTTACAATTAGGGTTTGAGTTAGAATTAGGGTTGGAATTAGGGTTGGTATTAGGGTTAGGGTTGGGATTAGGGTTAGGGGTGTGTTGGGGTTAGGGTTGGAGCTAGAATTGAGGGGTTTCCACTATTTAGGCACATGAGGGGGTCTCCAAAAACGCCGTGGCATTCAAAAAGTCAAATGGCGCTCCCTCCCTTCCGAGTCCTGCCGTGTGCCCAAACAGTGGTCCCCCCCACATATGGGGTATCAGCGTACTCAGGACAAATTGGACAACAACTTTTGTGGTCTAATTTCTCCTGTTACCCTTGGAAAATAAAAAATTGGGGACTAAACCATCAGGTTTGTGGAAAAAATATGATTTTTTATTTTCACGCCCGGGCGTTATAAACTTCTGTGAAGCACTTGGGGGTTCAAAGTGCTCACCACACATCTAGATAAGTTCCTTAGGGGTCTAGTTTTCAAAATGGGGTCACTTGTGGGGGGTTTCCACTGTTTAGACACATCAGGGCCTCTATAAACGCGACATGGTGTCCAGCCAATTCTGCTTTTGAAAAAAGTCAAACGGTGCTCCTTCCCTTCCAAGCTCTGCCATGCACCCAAACAGTGGTTTACCCCCACATGTGGGGTATCAGCGTACTCAGGACAAATTTTACAAAAACTTTTGGGGTCTTGTTACCCTTGGGAAAATAAAAATTGGGGTGAAAAGATCGTTTTTGTGGAAAAAATATGATTTTTTATTTTCACGGCTCTACGTTACAAACTTCTGTGAAGCACTTGGAGGTTCAAAGTGCTCACCACACATCTAGATAAGTTCCTTAAGGGGTCTAGTTTCCAAAATGGGGTCACTTGTGGGGGTTTCCACTGTTTAGGCACATCAGGGGCTCCCTAAACGCGACATGGCGTCCAGCCAATTCTGCATTGAAAAAGTCAAACGGCGCTCCTTCCCTTGCGACCTCTGCCGTGCGCCCAAAAAGTGGTTTACCCCCACATATGGGGTATCGGCGTATTCAGGAGAAATTGCACAACAAATTTTGTGGTTCATTTTTTCTTTTAACACTTGTGAAAATAAAAAAAATTGGTTCCGAAGTAAAGCTTTTGCAAAAAAAGTTAAATGTTAATTTTTTCCTTCCACATTGCTTCAGTTCCTGTGAAGCACGTAAAGGGTTAATAAACTTCTTGAATGTGGTTTTGAGCACCATGAGGGGTGCAGTTTTTAGAATGGTGTCCATTTTGGGTATTTTCTATCATATAGACCCCTCAAAGTGACTTCAAATGTGAGGTGGTCCCTAAAAAAAAATGGTGTTGTAAAAATTAGAAATTGCTGGTCAACTTTTAACCCTTATAACTTCGTAACAAAAAAAATTTTGTTCCCAAAATTGTGCTGATGTAAAGTAGACATGTGGGAAATGTTATTTATTAAGAAATTTGTGTGACATATCTCTCTGATTTCAGGGCATAAAAGTTGAAAATTTGAAAATTGCTAAATTTTCAAAATTTTCGCCATGTTTCCGTTTTTTTTATAAATAAGCGCAAATCAGATAAAAATTTTTTACCACTAACGTGAAGTACAATATGTCATGAAAAAACATTCTCAGAATCAGCTGGATTCATTAAAGCGTTCCAGAGTTATAACCTCATAAAGTGACAGTGGTCAGAATTGTAAAAATTGGCCCGGTCATTAAGCTGCAAAATGGCTCTGTCACTAAGGGGTTAAATTGTGAAAGAAACTGCATATGTAAACATACTTATTAATTTATTACCAACTCTATTGTGACTAACAAATAAAGTAGCACAATTGTAGCACTATAGCATGCAAACATGAAATATATGAAATTTGAATAGTATTATTGCTGTAGAAAATAGGAAAAATTGAGAATACTTAGCACATACAGTGGGTATGGAAAGTATTCAGACCCCTTTAAATTTTTCACTCTTTTTTTCATTGCAGCCATTTGGTAAATTCAAAAACGTTCATTTTTTTCTCATTAATATACACTCTGCACCCCATCTTGCCTGAAAAAAAAAAGAAATATAGAAATTTTTGCAACTTTATTAAAAAAGAAAAACTGAAATATCACATGGTCATAAGTATTCAGACCCTTTGCTCAGTATTGAGCAGAAGCACCCTTTTGAGCTAGTACAGCTATGAGTCTTCTTGGGAAAGATGCAACAAGTTTTTCACACCTTGATTTGGGGATCCTCTGCCACTCTTCCGTCCAGATCCTCTCCCGTTCCATCAGGTTGGATGGTGAACATTGGTGGACAGCCATTTTCAGGTCTCTCCAGAGATGCTCAATTGGCTTTTGGTCAGGGCTCTGGCTGGGCCAGTCAAGAATGGTCACAGAGTTGTTCAGAAGCCACTCCTTTGTTATTTTAGCTGTGTGCTTGGGGTCATTGTCTTGTTGTAAGGTGAACCTTTGGCCAAGTCTGAGGTCCAGAGCACTCTGGAAGAGGTTTTCATCCAGGGTATCTCTGTACTTGGCCGCATTCATGGTACCTTCAATGGCAACCAGTCATCCTGTCCCTGCAGCTGAAAAACACCCCCATAGCATGATGCTGCCACCACCTTGTTTCACTGTTTTGGGATGTTATTGGGCAGGTGATGAGCAGTGCCTGGTTTTCTCCACACATACAGCTTAGAATTATCACCAAAAGGTCTATTTATGTCTCATCAGACCAGAGAATCTTATTTCTCATAGTCTGGGAGTTCTTCATGTGTTTTTTAGCAAACTCTTTGCGGGCTTTCATATGTCTTGCACTGAGGAAAGGCTTCCATTGGGCCACTCTGCCATAAAGGCCCAACTGGTGGAGGTCTGCAGTGATACTTGACTTTGTGAAACTTTCTCCTATCTCCATACTGCATCTGTGGAGCTCAGCCACAGTGATCTTGGGGTTCTTTTTTACCTCTCTCACCAAGGCTCTTCTCCCACAATTGCTCAGATGGGTAGGAGGCCAGGTCTAGGAAGGATTCTGGTGGTCCCAAATTTCTTCCACATAAGGATTACGGAAGCCACTGTGCTCTTAGGAATCTTGTGTACTGCAGAAATTCTTTTGTAATCTTGACCAGATGTGTGCCTTGCCACAATTCTGTCTCTGAGCTCCTTGGCCAGCTCCTTTGACCTCATGACTCTCATTTGGTCTGACATGCACTGTGAGCTGTGAGGTTTTATATAGACAGGTGTGCCTTTACAAATCAAGGAGTAAAACAATCTCAAGGAGGATCACAAGGAAATGGACATCATGTGACTTAAATATGAGTGTCTGAGCAAAGGGTCTGAATACTTATGACCATGTGATATTTCAGTTTTTCTTTTTTAGTAAATTTGCAAAAATTTCTACATTTTTGTTTTTTTCAGTCAAGATGGGGTGCAGAGTGTACATTAATGAGAAAAAAAATGAACTTATTTGAATTTACCAAATGGCTACAATGAAACAAAGAGTGAAAAATTTAAAGGGGTCTGAATACTTTCCGTACCTACTGTAAGTTGGCCAATTCATGTCTATCAGCAGCCATGATAAGGCAATTCTCGTTGCTGGATCCTATCCTAATGTGAATCCTCTCATGGGCTGAAGCCTACATTTATATAGGTAGAGTGCTCAGTCAGAGAACCTATGTATATGTATAGAAATATCAATAGACTGACCATCACTTCCAGTCACCATCATCTGCCCGTGAGATGAATCACATTAGGATAGGTCCCAGCAGAGAAAACCACCTTATCGTGGCTGCCAGGTATACATGAATTGTTTAATTTATGTGCTAAGTATTCTCAATTTTTCATATTTTCTACAGCAGTAATGCAATTCATATTTCATATTTTTCATGTTTGCATGCTATAGCGCTACAGAGTGCTACTTTATTTGTTAGTTACTGTTGTGCTCAAAAGTTTACATACCCTGGCAGAATTTTTGCTTTCTTGGCCTTTTTTCAGAGAATATGAATGATAACACCAAAACTTTCTCTCCACTCATGGTTAGTGGTTGGGTGAAGCTATTTATTGTCAAACTACTGTGCACATTTTTTCTTGGTTTATTATTTACACATGTGCATTGGGATGGATTAATCTTTGGCTTTGGACCACTGCTCGTTGCGTCCTCAGATACAGATATGCCTTGATAATCAGGTAAGAGGAGCAATTCCAGGTCCCAGCAGTTCTACTTCCCAACATAAACATCAATTCTATGTGAAGGTCATGGCCAATGCCTAGATGAAAATGGAGAACTAGCTAGCAAGCATGAAAGCTAGTTACTTTCAAATCCAGCATTGAAGAATTGCTGAGACAGAAAACTTTTTTCTGCGTCGAGCAAAAGCAGGAGATCAGATACTACTGGTGATATGTGAACAGGGTCGGACTGGCCCACCGGAGAACCGGAGGATTCTCCGGTGGGCCCCGGCATCTGGTGGGCCCTGGCACCTGCTGGCATACAGGGGCCCCCCAGCTGGTGGCATGTCGCTAATAGCGGCACGCCATGCAGCTGCCATGGGGGCCAGCGGAGCAGCAGCGGGTGACGGGAGGCAAAAGCCCCTGTCCCCGCTGCTAAAGAGAAATGAATATTCACTGCTTCCCACGCCCACATGGGCGTGGGAAGCAGTGAATATAATTTCACTTTAGTGTCTTAAATTGCCAGGGCCCCACGCTCCCCCAGGGGCCTCCCGCTCCCATAGGGGCCCCCAGGCAGCCGCTATGCGGCAGTAAGTCAGGGCCGGCACCGCCCTCAATCTTAATGGTGAATGGAGAGAGCGTCATCTGACGCTCCCTCTCCCATCAGTCCCCTCTGCTTCTCACTCACAGCCGGTGCGCGATGACGTCACTTCATCCCGCACCCGCTGTGTGTGTGTCTGGCAGACGGCAGCTCCTGACACTGAAGCAGAGCCGTCGTCGGAATCAGCGTGGGAGCGAGGAGGAGAGGTGAGTATTGTGTTTTTTTTTATATCTATCTATAGCTATCTATCTATATCTATCTATCTATTATCTGTCTGTCTATCTATAGCGTTACACCCTATGAGGGGGGCAACATTATAATCTATGAGGGGGGCAGCATTATCCCCTATGAGGGGGGCAGTATTATCCCCTATGGGGGGCAGCATTATCCCCATGAGGGGGGCAGCATTATAATCTATGAGGGGCAGCATTATCCCTATGAGGGGGGCAGCATTATCCCCTATGAGGGGGGCAGCGTTATACCCTATGAGAGGGGGGCAGCATTATAATCTATGAGGGGGCAGCATTATCCCCTATGAGGGGGCAGCATTATACCCTATGAGGGGGCAGCGTTATCCCCTATGAGGGTGGCAGCATTATCCCCATGAGGGGGGCACCGTTATCCCCTATGAGGGTGGCAGCATTATCCCCATGAGGGGGCAGCGTTATCCCCTATGAGGGTGGCAGCATTATCCCCATGAGGGGGGCAGCATTATCCCCTATGAGGGGAGCAGCATTATCCCCTATGAGGGTGCAGTATTATCCCCATGAGGGGGGCAGCATTATCCCCTATGAGGGGGGCAGCATTATCCCCTATGAGGGGAGCAGCATTATCCCCTATGAGGGGGGCAGCATTATCCCCTATGAGGGGGCAGCGTTATACCCTATGAGGGGGGCAGCATTATCCCCATGAGGGGGGCAGCATTATCCCCTATGAGGGGAGCAGCATTATCCCCATGAGGGTGGCAGCATTATCCCCATGAGGGGGGCAGCATTATCCCCTATGAGGGGAGCAGCATTATCCCCATGAGGGGGGCAGCATTATCCCCATGAGGGGGGCAGAATTATCCCCTATGAGGGGGGCAGCATTATCCCCTATGAGGGGGGCAGCATTATCCCCTATGAGGGGGGCAGCGTTATACCCTATGAGGGGGGCAGCATTATCCCCTATGAGGGGGCAGCGTTATCCCCTATGAGGGGAGCAGCATTATCCCCATGAAAGGGGCAACATTATCCCCTATGAGGGGAGCAGCATTATCCCCATGAGGGTGGCAGCATTATCCCATGAGGGGGCAGCATTATCCCCTATGAGGGGAGCAGCATTATCCCCTATGAGGGGGGCAGCATTATCCCCTATGAGGGGGGCAGCATTATCCCCTATGAGGGGAGCAGCATTATCCCCTTGAGGGGGGCAGCATTATCCCCTATGAGGGGGGCAGCATTATCCCCTATGAGGGGGGCAGCGTTATACCCTATGAGGGGGGCAGCATTATCCCCTATGAGAGGAGCAGCATTATATTCTATGGGGGGGGCTGCTTTATAATCTATGAGGGAGGCTACCCCAACTACTGCTACATAATTAAGACGTGTACTACCTTATATTATACCCGGATATTAGCGTGTTTTACCGCACAATTGGTAATCTTGTATTTATTTCTATGTAGCTACATAGTGGGCCCCAAGAATGATTTTCTCTGGTGGGCCCAAGGTGTTCCAGTCCGACGCTGTATGTGAAGATTGGGTCACCTTTTTAAATAGAAAAATGGTTTAGATTTCTTTCTCCTATATAATGAACATATTCCATAGTACTTTACAAACATTATCATCCTATCGTTATAGAAATTCCCTTCAAGTATGCCTTTTCAGCATGTGGATACCCAGAAGGATATGCAGAAGAGACCGGAATAAACATACTATGCACAAAATTTGTCCTTGGTCAGATTTGAACTCAGGACTTGTCAGCATTATGTATTGTAAAGTGGCTAATTCCTCTCTGTAATTGTACAAAAAATGACACGTTCTTCATTAGAAACAGATTTGTTTTGCTCAATGTATGTTTGATTTTTTTTTTAAAACAGTCTACATGTACGAGGATGAGTCAAAAATTTTCCAAACACTGGTTATATCAAAACTTCTGTTGGCTGTACCATCTTATTAGCCCTTTTTCCAGTCACTGCTTTGAATGTTTTACATCAGTTATTTTGTGACTGCACTATGAGAAACAATGGCTTCTCCACTAGTGTTGAGCATTCCGATACCGCAAGTATCGGGTATCGGCCGATATTCGCGTTATCGGAATTCCGATACTTAATTCCGATACTTTTTCAATATCGTATACCGGAATCGGAAGTTCCCATAATTCTTTGAGAGGCAATGTGATTTTAGTCAGCCAATGAGGAATCCTACGAAGTGTGGGCACATCCTGTAATGATGCGGTCATCTTAACTAATGGCATGGCTGTGATTGGCTGCTGAAATGATGTCAGAATGCACTATAAAAGGCGCCGCAGCCATTTTAGCGTCACTGTGCTGTGAACTCAGTTAGGGACAGAACGCTGCTGTGCTGACTCTGAGGGACAGTTAGATATTGCGATTTTGTGTACTACTGTGCTTGAGGCAGGCTAGTTTACCAACCGCTGTGTAAAGCTTCATTTTGCCAGTGTTGTTTTAACAGCTCTGTGCAAGGTGTGTGTGTGACAGTGCAGGTGACGCTGCAGTTTGCTCTGCATCCACCGCTGTTTGTAGGCATCTGCACGTGTCACTTTTTTTTTTTTTTTTTTATTTTATTTAGTGGAATTGGTGCAGCTCCATTATATTAGAAAAAAATCAAATCTATTAGTGTGACGTGCTTCCATCCGTATACAATACATTGGTTGCAAACACTATAGAAGTACAGAAAGGAGCTTTTCACAGATTGTGGACAGTTGTGTTTCAGTGTTCACTTCAGTCTGTGTTTTTTACTTTTTTGAGTGCAGATCACGCTCCAGTTACTTGTTCAACCACTGCTGCTTGTACTCTGCTGAGCGTGTCTCAGTGGCTCATCCTTTTCATTTATCTCCAATTGGTTCTGCTACATTCCATTTAAAATAAATCTAATCTATTAGTGTCACGCGCTTCCATCCGTATACAATACATTGGTTGCAAACACTATAGAAGTACAGAAAGGAGCTTTTCACAGATTGTGGACAGTTGTGTTTCAGTGTTCACTTCAGTCTGTGTTTTTTACTTTTTTGAGTGCAGATCACGCTCCAGTTACTTGTTCAAGCACTGCTGCTTGTACTCTGCTGAGCGTGTCTCAGTGGCTCATCCTTTTCATTTATCTCCAATTGGTTCTGCTACATTCCATTTAAAATAAATCTAATCTATTAGTGTCACGCGCTTCCATCCGTATACAATACATTGGTTGCAAACACTATAGAAGTACAGAAAGGAGCTTTTCACAGATTGTGGACAGTTGTGTTTCAGTGTTCACTTCAGTCTGTGTTTTTTACTTTTTTGAGTGCAGATCACGCTCCAGTTACTTGTTCAAGCACTGCTGCTTGTACTCTGCTGAGCGTGTCTCAGTGGCTCATCCTTTTCATTTATCTCCAATTGGTTCTGCTACATTCCATTTAAAATAAATCTAATCTATTAGTGTCACGCGCTTCCATCCGTATACAATACATTGGTTGCAAACACTATAGAAGTACAGAAAGGAGCTTTTCACAGATTGTGGACAGTTGTGTTTCAGTGTTCACTTCAGTCTGTGTTTTTTACTTTTTTGAGTGCAGATCACGCTCCAGTTACTTGTTCAAGCACTGCTGCTTGTACTCTGCTGAGCGTGTCTCAGTGGCTCATCCTTTTCATTTATCTCCAATTGGTTCTGCTACATTCCATTTAAAATAAATCTAATCTATTAGTGTCACGCGCTTCCATCCGTATACAATACATTGGTTGCAAACACTATAGAAGTACACAAACGGGCCTTTCACAGCTACTGAACATGGGTTTTTAATTTTTAACTAAAATATGTATTTTTTCAAATGACACAAATATAAGTAATGTTGAAGAGGAATAGTCCTACATCCATTGTTTGCACAATATTACAGGTGTACATCATGTCCCTTAATCAACAATGTATTATTATATTTACTTGTATGCTTTTATTTAAAAGCCAAGAACACAGAAGGATAACCTTCGCACTGCAGCTGTTGTCAAAGTTCAACCCACATTATGCACTTCCAACATTGCAGCATTTGAGGCATGATGTGAGTTGGATTGGTCAAAGTTATGGAGTGAGAAGGTTCACCATCAGTACCCTATAGCATAAGTATGCTTTTGTGTTAGCATTTGTGTTAGACATGTGGATATCTGCCATAATATGTCACAATTATTTAGTTACAGATTTGTTACCAACACTAATCATTGAATGGTTTTAAATTTGACGTTTCACTTGTTTACAGCTTAGAAATAAGGGTGTAGCCTGATATCTATGTGTAGCACTAGCCACTTTAACATGTCATGTTTTTTTAAACATGTGTAGCTAGGTAGCAGTAATTTTTGCCGGACACACAGCAGGGGAACAGCAGGCGTTACTGAACCCCACTATCACTATAGCTTGTGTATTGGTCTGTGGACACGACACTTCTGAGCAGCAACTGGCAGTGTTGTAGCCCAGGGAGTATAGCTCAGGTGGTAGAAAGATGAACATAACAGGAGACATGGAAAACGTTGCCAACCAGTTAGTTAATCTGAAACCGGACAGGCAAATTCAGGCGAGATCCATGCCTAGTTCATTTTCAGAAAAGTAAGCCGTTCTACATTATCGTAGGATAGTCGCATGCAACGGTCTGTTAGTACACCACCTGCAGCAGTAAAGACGCGCTCCGATAATACACTGGCAGCAGATCAAGCCAGCACCTCCAATGCATACTGGCTAAGCTCTGGCCATGTATCCAGCTTAGAGACACAAAACTTGAATGGGGAAGAGCCATCTGAGAGTACACTGAGAGGGCAAGACATGTAGTCTGTAACCATCTTACGGAAACGTTGCCTCCTGCTGACTGGAGCCGTCTCGGATGGTGTAGACATTGGTGGCGCTGCCACAAAACTTCGACACATTTGGAACATACTGTTCTTGCCCTGTGCAGAGGCGCTGCTTGTGCTCCCTCTTGTTGCAGAGCTGTCTCCACTGCCTCGACGCACAGAGCTGCTTTGTAAATCAGTAGCAGCAGCAGTGCTCTCGGCTGGAATGGAGAACATTATGGATTGCACCAGTGTGTCTTGGTACTTCCGCATTTTACGCTCCCGGTTCAACGGTGTGATGAGGCTTTGTAAGTTGTCCCGGTAGCGAGGGTCTAGGAGGGTGTACACCCAATAATCAGACGTGGTGTGAATGTGTTCGATGCGGCGGTCGTTTCTCAGCCACTGCAGCATGAAATCAACCATGTGCTGCAGACTCCCAACTGGCCAAGAAACGTTGTCCCCTGCAAGAGGCGTCATCTCCGCCTGCTGTGCATCACCCCACCCTTGGTCTACATACTGACTAGAGCATTGTCTACCTCCCTCTGGAGCGATGTCTTCCTCCTCCATTGACTCCTCCTCATCCTCCTCACAAAGTCCTTCAAATACATATAAATTTACAAAATTTAAAACTCAAAATTTAAAAACTTTGTATCATAATTCTGTAACATCAGTTTATGGAAACACAATAGCATTACAAAAGGATAGACAAAAAATGTACATTATGTGCTTTGTAAATACATTAAAAGTTTGTAATGGTTATGAAAATATAGACAGCGACTCTGGAGGTTCAATTGTTGATACAGCATGGTACTTTGAAAGTCCTCCAGCCCTTTGTGAGGAACCACGTTGCGCTGACTGTCCAGAAGGTGATGGAATTTGTGACTCCTCATCCTCCACCTCTTCCAAAACCTCATGCCTTAGTGCTTGCAGTGTTTTTTGAAGCAGGCAGATAAGGGGGACAGTCAGGCTGACTAGTGCATCATCTGCACTCGCCATCCGCGTTGACTCATCAAACGCACGCAAAACGTGGCAGATATCCTTCATAGAGTTATTCGCCACTCATTACACTGGCAGTGGCTGCCCATTCATTATAGGATCCAATTCTAATTACTGGTTCTCACCAACAAAGCTCTCCACAGCGCAGCACCCCCCTACATCTCCTCCCTTATTTATATTTATCGGCCTAACCGACTGCTGCACTCTGCAAACGACCTTCGACTAACCTCTGCACTAATCCGTACCTCCCACTCCCAACTCCAAGACTTCACCCGCGCTGCGCCAATCCTCTGGAATGCTCTACCCCAAGAAATTAGGACTATCCGCAATTTGGATGGTTTCAGGCGCTCCCTCAAAACACATTTGTTCACAGTGGCCTATCACATTCACTAATCAAAGTCATTCTATGTGTAATTCTGTGTGTGTAGCCCATTCACTATCTCCATGCATCCCTCACTTCCTTAAAATGGCTGGACCATCATTGTAAAAACACCATTGTATATAAACACCTGTACTTTGTATCTCCCACACCTCATTGTAGATTGTAAGCTTTCACCAGCAGGGGCGGCTGATTTGCTTTAATTATTGTATTGTTAACGTTGTTACTTATGACTCGTGTTTTGAAACTGTTAAACTGTAAAGCACTGCGGAATATTATGGCGCTATATAAATAAATATTATTATTCTTATTATAGAGGCCCACTCAGTAGTGGTGAAGTGTGAACGGCGCAAATTGCGAGTTGACTGCGCCTGATGCAGCTGATACTCCATTACTGTTGGCTGCTGCTCACACAACCGCTCCAACATATGTAACGAGGAATTCCACCTGGTGGGTACGTCACATATGATGCGATGTTCATGAAGGTGAAATCTGCGTTGCAGAGCTGCAATCAGCGATCTTGCCATGCTGGAACGTCGCAAGTGAGCGCACTCTAGGCGGACCTTGTGCAGCAGTGCATCAAGATCCGGATAGTCCCTCAAAAAACTCTGCACGACCAAGTTGAGCACATATGACAGACATGGTATGTGAGTGAGGTTGCCAAGGCCCAGAGCTGACACCAGATTTCGGCCATTGTCACACACTACCAAGCCTGCCTGTAGATTCTCTTCCAAAAACCACACGTCGCTCTCCTGCTTTATGGCATTACAGAGCTCCTGCGCTGTGTGGCTAAGATTCCCCATGGAAATTAATTTCAGGATGGCCTGTTGACATTTGGACACGGCTGTGCTCATATCGGTCGCAACAGGTAAACGTTCATGGGTCCATGTGGAGGTAAACCGTGACGGCTCCTGCAGCGATGATTCTGAGGAACTGGAATAGGAGGAGGAATCAATGTGTACAGACTTGATTCCTGCAATCCTTGGAGTTGGCAGAACACGTACAGCGCCACTCGCAAGATCAGTACCCGGCTGCACAACATTGACCCAATGGGCAGTGAGGGAAAGGTATTGTCCCTGGCCATGGGTGTTAGAACCCTCTTGTTAGGTTTTGTTTCAGTTTGCTGGTCACATGACCTTTTTTCCCTATTTAGTCTGGCTCCGCCCTTCTGGCTTTGCTTGACTTCATTGTATTATCTACTGTTAAGCTAGCCGGGTGCTTAGGTGCCTTAATCTGTCAGTTTTGCTTGATGTTAGGATCACAAAGTATTTATTTTTCTGTTTAATTATCCATGCTACAATTTATGTTAGGAGGTGTCCACCTTTTCTCACAGTCCCTAGATCTTGTAGGGATTACTCCCTCGCAACTATAGGTCTTCGTTCACACTAGATGAGGACTTTAGCGGGTCTGGTCGCAGGATCAGGTTCCCCGTTACATCGTAGGGATTCAGCTTAGTTGTATTGTAGGGACAGAATTCCCTTCTTTCCTTACTGGTTGTAGCAGATCATAACAATGGGTACTGGTCCACGCATCGGTGGTCAGGTGGACCTTGCTACTGAGGGCTTTTAGTAGCGCATGTTTAATTTTTCCCTCAACATGCTTTTGCAGACCAGGGACGGCTTGCCTGCTGAAATGAAATCGGCTTGGCACATTGTATTGTGGGATTGACAATGATATTCAGTTACGGAAACTGTCTGTCTCCACCAGCCTGAATCACAGCATTTCAAGGGACAGGAGTTTTGCAATGCCAGCATTCAGAGCCTGTGCTCGTGCATGGTTTGCGGAGTATGGCCGTCTTTTATCCCATGCCTGTGCTACCGATGGCTGTTTTGTGGCCTGGGAGTGTGAGGATGACAGGGAACTTGCTGCTGTGTGTGGAATAACAGTTTGTCTCTGGACAACAGTGGCCGAGGTTCTTCCATGGCGATCCTGTGAGGAAGCATAACCAGCTGTGTGTGAGCTCGATGAAGAGGCTTCAACACAACCTGAAGATGTAGGTGCTGCTGTAGGTTGGCCTACATCTCTAGTGTGTCTTTGTAACTCAACTACGTGCTTTGTCCGCACATGTTTCCACATATTTGTGGTATTGAGGTGACTGACACTTTTAGCTATTTTTAATTTTTAATTACACAGCTTGCATTTCACATAGCAAATATCATGTGCAAGTGTGTGAAAAAAGGACCACGCAGTGCAAGTCCTGGGAGCGCACGTTTTGACTTTTGGAAGACAACTGCTCCGAACAGGTGCCAAACTGGAGGCTACAGGCAACCGAGTCTGCAGCCTAACTCTCCCTCCTGTTTGTACCGTTGGGGCAATGTCTTCCTCTATCTTCCTTCTATCACTAACCATTTCTCTAGGCCTCTCCCAGCTTTCAACCAAAGTACTGGTTCTCACCCACAAAGCTCTCCACAGTGCAGCACTCCTACATCTCCTCCCTCATTTCTATCTATCGGCCTAACCGACTGCTGCGCTCTGCAAACGACTTTCGACTAACCTCTGCACTAATACGTACCTCACACTCCCGACTCCAAGACTTCTACTGCTCTACGCCAATCCTCTGGAATGCTGTACCCCAAGAAATTAGGACTATCCACAATTTGCATGGTTTCAGGCGCTCCCTCAAAACACATTTGTTCAGAGCGGCCTATCACATTCACTAATCAAAGTCATTCTATGTATTCTGTGTAAGTGTGTGTGTGTCTCTAGCCCATTCACTATCTCCATCCCTCAGTCCCTTAAGATGGCTGGAACATCATTGTAAATGCACCATTGTATATAAACACCTATACTTTGTATCTCCCCCATCTCATTGTACATTGTAAGCTGTCACGAGCAGGGGCGACTTATTTAGCTTAAATTATTGTATTGTTAACGTTGTTACTTATGACTTGTGTTCTGAAACGGCTAAACTGTAAAGCGCTGCGGAATATGATGGCGCTATATAAATAAAATATTATTATATTCCTCTGAGCTGCTCCCACCACCTTCCTGTTCCTCATGCCATGTTGGGTCTTGGACCTCATCATCTCCACTACCCTCTTCCAACACCTGCTGTTGGGTGGTCTGGCCAGCACCATGCTCAACAGAAACTGGCACCTGGGTCTCATCATCATCAGATGCGTTCTGCGGTGTGCTGACCATCGGCACTGTCTCACCCGCCTCTTCAGATTCAGAGAGACACAGCTGTTGCGCATCACTGCATACTCCCTCTTCACATTACAGAATGCTGCTTGGCTGGGCCCCTGTTTGCAAGCCAATAGATTCTGAGAACAGAAGCAGACACTCAGCTGGCTCCTGTACAGAACTCTCTGACTGCCTGGGCAATTTGCCAGGCGGTGAAGAGACAGATGGTTGCCCAACAGTGCTGTGGTCCTGAGAGGAGGTGGAAGCAATTGAAGTCGATGCATTGGCTGACATCCAAACAACAACGGCTTCAATTTGTTCTTCCCGCAGCAGGGGGTACTCCGAGCTACTACAAAAGTGCGCATAAAGGAACGCTCACGGGGAAAACTGGTGGATGCTGTGTCACTGGGGGCCGCAGCAGCCACAGAATCCCCACGTCCTCTCCCTGAAGAAACTCCACGACCACGTGCCTTACTCCCTGCCTTCTTCATCTTGGTAGATTGATAAAGAAACTCTGAAAAGTTATAAGGTCTAAGTGTGGTTATTCCGCAGAGACTGCAGTGAACACTGCACACAACTGTTCACTACCCAATGCGTCTCAGCAGGAAGGCAGTCTGTGCGTCAAAACAAAGGCACAAGCATACATCCATGTACCCTGTTTATAAAGCTATATAAAAAAAATTATGTAGTAGTGACGCACACTTTATTGAGGTACAGTATTACATCGCCATTCACCATCTGTGGCTATGCAGTCTCATCTATATATACCTTATCTATCTGTTGTCATGCTTCCAAGTCGACAGTCACAGTCAGCCATAAATAGCAATTTTCACTATGCACTATGCACTTTTGAAAGGTTATGTTTGTTAATAAAAATGATTATTGCCACATATTATGAGTATTACATGATGGAAATTGTATAATTTTGTATAAAATATTTAGTGACATTATTCAGCAAATGGAACATTTTAGTAATATCACAGATAACTTGTAATGCTGATGATGTTTTGAAGTCAGACATTCATTGTCTATACAATAAAAATGGTGTACATACTGTTACTTATCCATCATTAATGGATTCAGATATGTACTTGTATGCTTTTATGTACAACCGTATAGCAGATTCCTTAACTAATTTATTTTGTGGTTTGCATTGCTGTTCAACATGTTAATGTATGTGTTTATGTTTGTCAATTCTTTATTTATCTAGATATTAGTTTAAATGAAATCATCATCTTATGGTAGTAAAGGTTATCTTTCTCTTGTTTGAAGTATAGACATTTAAAATTGACAGGTAACAAGGAAATTACTTGATCTAGTATTTAAACATCCTCCTTGACCCTGGGCTCCAACACCGCCAGTTGTTGCTCGGAAGTGCTGTTAGCACAGTCAACACTTGCTCCTGTGTTACTGGGGTTCAGTAACGTCAGCTGGTCCTCGGTTGTGCCATTGGCTCTTTTCCTTCTGCTGCCCCTCCGGGTTCCAGCACAGTCAGCTGGTCCTCGTTACTTGCATTGGCTCTTGTACCTTCTGCTACCCGTCCGGGTTCCAGTACCGTCAACTGGTTCTCCGCAGTGCCTTTGGCCTAGGTGCCTCCATCTCGGTATCCGAGTTCCAGCAACGTCTGCTGGTCCTTGGTAGTGCTTTGGAGCACAGGTACCTCCTGCTTAGTAACCGTGTCCCAGTAACGTCAGCTGGTCCTCGGTTGTGCCATTGGCTCTTTTCCTTCTGCTGCCCCTCCGGGTTCCAGTACCGTCAACTGGTTCTCCGCAGTGCCTTTGGCCTAGGTGCCTCCATCTCGGTATCCGAGTTCCAGCAACGTCTGCTGGTCCTTGGTAGTGCTTTGGAGCACAGGTACCTCCTGCTTAGTAACCGTGTCCCAGTAACATCAGCTGGTACAAGATTGTGCTACAAATACAAGATACGGAACAAGAGACACAAGAACAATAAGCAGAAGATCTAAAAGCAGAAGAACATGAAGTATAAGACCAAAATGAAGAGCAAAATATATGCTCTAAATTCTAAGCAGAAGAAGACTAAGCAGTGTATGGGGGTGAGTCCGTTCCTCCTCGTGGTGCCCCTGGAAAATGCCTGCTGCTGCAGGCTAAACTGAACACGGACAAATACTGTTGTAATTTAAATCTTTTGTGACAGCAAGAACGGAAGGATGAAAAATTCATACTTTGACAGATTACAAGTACAGGATTCTCTGTCACAAATAAGAATATGATGAAGAAGATGAAGCAGAATATGAATAAGAATAATAGTTTAATAAGAAGAATATGAGTAATGTTAACAAAGATGAATAGCAAGAAGTTTAAGAAGAAGATAAAGAAGGTGAAGATGAAGAATAATTTGATGAAAAAGATGATGCTGCAGAAGATTATGAAGGAGAAAGTGTGTGAAAAGTTAAAAAGGTGAAGATGAAGAGCATGGAAGTTGTGTAATATACATATTTGCCAAAATAGAAAAAACGTTAACAACATTGTCAATTTCTTCGTCAATCCGAACATCTTTAAAAAAAAAAATATTTATGCTATTCCATTTGATTGGGTTAAACATCTATGCCTTTAATGTCTCCTCAACCTTCCCCAATACATTCTACATTACTCTTTCTTGTTTTCCTTCATGTACAATTAACCAACAAGGCAAGAATGGGTTTTTTTTAATTTCGATATTTTGTTCCCATAGACTTACATGGGACTTCCGGTATCGGTATCGGGTATCGCCGATATTTTAGTGATATCGGCGATACCATTCCGATTCCGATACTTTAGGATATCGGAAAGTATCGCTCAACTCTATTCTCCACTTGTAATTTGCACAAAAAAATAGCACTATGCACTGATTAATTTTTTTTGGTCTAAAGGTATCTGGTGCCAAAATTTATCATAGACCTTGTGCACATTATGGAGAAAGTGTCTTGTTTTAGAAGAAGTGTGTGTGAATGAATAGAGAAGTTCAAGGAAGGTCCCAAAGAAGTTGGCCATGAAGAAGGAGCAGGACTTCCATCCACTTCCAAGAATGATGATAAAAATGTGCGAGCACATAAATTGATTCTATTGGAAACAGGAGTGATAGTGGATTGTATCCCCTGAAAAAAAACACTGATGATGAATATTCATGTTTGAAAAAGAGGTGAAGACAGCAATGAATTTGTGGCTCGATACTCAGCCTAAATTTTTTAATGAGGGAATACAAAAACTTGTTGACAGATGGACAATGTATAGCAAAAAGGGAGATTATGTAAAAAAAAAAAGCATTTATTTTTTTCTGCCAGAGGGCAGAATTTTTTGACCCACTTTCATATTACCCTCTAAATTGTACTGAAAATTGGATATCTGTTAAAAAAATGTCAAATTGAAGTGTTTGTCTCATGTTTTATAACTAGTAAAATTGCAAAATTCTTGTAAAAACCAACAATTTTTCTCTTTATTTATAATTAAAGAGGTTTTCTGGTCCTAAATGAATAATCTGCTGTCACTCTATGTGACTGCAGATGACCAAATAGTGACAGTATCCGATGTGCACACTGTCACAATTTTCCTGTGCGGGTGGGTGGTCATGTGACCTTATATGCGATTTGCATTCCTGTGGTCACATGCAGACTAGACTCAGTCTTGTGCTTCTCTCAATTCTTTTCTATTGAGAGAAGCCAAGTGAGACTAGTCAGTTTGTTACCGCAAGTATGCAAATTGCACACATACAGTCACATGATCTTCCACCAGTACAAGGAATACAGGAGAATTGTGACAGTGCGCACATTGGATACTGTCACTATTTGGTCATCTGCAGTCACATTACACACTGCCATGATTTGGCAGTCTGCAGTCACTCTGAAGTTGGATAGTGCCACTGCACTGCAACGTTGCTGCCATATGGGACACCTTTGCCTCTACACCATTGGTGGTGTTAGGGTTCGAGTTCCCGCTGCTGCACTAGGGGATCTCGAACCAGTCCCACGGCGGTCTCCCATTCATCTCCATCCGCAGTGGAGCCTGCTCAGCTTAGATGTCGGTCCCAGTGTCTCGCCCAGTCTAACAGTATGCAGAGGGTTACTGCTGCCTCTCCAGGCTCTGCTATTGTGGCCAGTACTGGTTAGCGGCGAGCAGACGTCTTTAGGACAAAGTCCTTGTTTTCCCCTTCTGAGCATGCCCAGAGTGAGATTTCTCATTGGAGATCAGGGGTCACATGCTCAGGTACTGCAGCAGCTCCTATTGGTCCGCCAGGAAGGTCCTGTGACTACTGGTGTTCTGGAACAAGTTTCATTGGTCCTTGCTTCTGGCAGGTCCTGTAGCTGTTGCTATAAAAGGGTAGCATGGCTGGGCCGCCATGCGCTAATATTAATCTTTATATGCTTTGCGCCAGGTTGGTCATGCGTGTGTGTGGTTAGGGCCCGGCTGAAATAAGCCCCTAGAATACCGACTTATTCGGTGAGGAGTTTGGTATGCTAGCCGGTCAGAGTCGGTGTCCTAGATGCCCTAGATTACCGGCATAACCGGTGAGGAGTTTGATTGCCGTATTCAGGGTCTGGCGTTCAGACGCCATAGATTGCGGGTGACTCCCGCGAGGACATTAGCGCATGATCACGTTCTATGCTCGCTTAGCAGTTAACTGTGTACCTGGGTGCCTGACAGGACACAGAAGTTTGTCTCAGCGGCTCTGTGACATAACAGGGTTCGCTTTCAACGCTAGACAGCACCCTAGCGTGTTTATTTTGCGACTCAGTTGTGTTAAGTGAGTTCGCACACATCGCCATATAGCGCTGCGGCACTCCTTCTAGCGGCTCTGTGGATTAACAGAGTTCGCACATTTTGCCACAGCGCGTTACGGCGTTTATTTTGGCGACTCTGCGGGATAACAGAGTTCGCTTCTTGCGCCATTTTACTAGCAGCAGGCTCCGCCTGCACGGTGGACCCCGGGCTGCGAACGCAGCTCTCCACATCAAATATTTGGTGCGTTCCGCAGACCCTAACAGATGGTGTGCATAGCTGATTTTTTCTGTGACATAAAACATGTTAAACAGGCAGGAAATTTTTTTTATCTCACAGAAAAGAATCAGCTGCGATCCCATACTGTGGTATGATCAGACCTTGTTCCTGCACGGTCAGACACAGCCATTACACAGTACACAGCAGGACACATTTATACGATTATTTCGGCACCGGCACATTTTTTTTTAATCACTTCCAATTGTGGAAACTTATTATTCCAAGATCTACTGATTAAAATGTACTTACTCCCATATCAAGATGATGGGAGTTATCGTCACTAACCATAATCAAACTGCGGACAATATGGGAACCACAATAGTTTGATGCAAGCAGTGGCACTATTAAAATATTTAATGAGTGACTTAACTTTTAAGAGAGTTTGATATCTCAGACTTCCACTATTTCTAAAAAGACCTCTTTGAACACAGCTTAGCAGACAGGACTATGACTTACTAGTAGTGATGAGCGAGTATACTCGTGTTTTCCTGAGCATGCTCGGGCGATCTCCGGGTATTGTGGCGTGCTCGGAGCAGGGCTGCCACTAGGAATTTCGGGGCCCCATACTGGTAAAATTTTCGGGGCCCCCTTGAGACTCCGCCCAGGCTCCACCCCAGCCCCGCCTCCACCCCTCAAACTGTCCACAGTCCCACCGCTCTCTCTTGGAAAAACTCCACTTCTCACCAATCACACATTAACAGTTCCCATCACCAGATCACACATATAGTCAGCAGATCTAGTTTTGGCCAAAAGATTTTTTAAGCCGCCACCATAACACGGTAGACACTTTTGGCCGGGCTCTACTCTACTGTAACCTATTAAATATTTGTTAAAATATCCAATACAATTTAGGTATATTTTTATTTATTTTTCAAATTTTAAAATGACCAATAACACCACATACAAGGGACAAATACCACCAGACCACATATTACCACGACAGTGATCGAATAATATCACATACAAGGAACAAATACCACCAGACCACATACTACCACCACAAAGTGACCAAATAATATCACATACAATGAACAAATACCGCAACACCATGACCAGACCACATATTACCATCACACAGTGACCGAATAATAGCACATACAAGGAACAAATACTGCCACACCATGACCAGACCATATATTACCATCACATAGTGACTGAATACTACAATACTGATCATTAATAAAAAAAAACCCACAATACTATCACCATAAGTGCCATTCTACACAGGAGATCTGTACTTAGTATGCAGGGTCTGTGTACAGGTAATACAGTAATCACCGGTGACGTCTCTAGGTGAAGTCCTTCATCTTTGCTTTTCATCTTTCATCCAGCATAGACCGCCATCACTTCTTCCAGCGAGGGCTCGTCTCTGCAGGAAATAACACAGTTATCTAGAGCTCCGATTGCAGAACACATTACTTATTTTTTTCCCAACTTCTAAACTACACAAGATGAAGAAAAAAAAGGTGACATAGTGTCACTCTGCACAGTAACAGGACCTTCCCCATTTAAAACAGTATACTCAAAAAAATAAATACATCACTGCAGTAATAATATCCCTTAATTAGCCCCTATTGTAATAATATCCCCCATCCTGGCCCTGTGTGTCTCATTCCTGGCTTCAGCCATATGTTCTCCCATCCCGTCCTCATGAGTATCCATTCTGCCCCATATGATCTCCCCATCCTGCCCCATCTGTCTCCAACCCTGCCTCCATGTCTTTTATCCTGCCCCCAGTGTCTCCATCCTGCCCCCAGTGTCTCCAATAATGCCTCCATGACTTTCATTCTGCCCCCAGTGTCTCCATTCTGGCCTCATGTCTTTCATTCAGCTCCCTGTCTGTATGTCCAATCCTGCCTCCAGTGTCTCCAATCCTGCCCCGTCTCCATCCTGCCCCCAGTGTCTCCAATCCTGCCCCTTCTCCATCCTGCCCCCAGTGTCTCCAATCCTGCCCCGTCTCAATCCTGCCCTGTCTCCATGCTGATTCCTGCCCAGTTTCCATTCTGCCCGTGTCCATCCTGATTCCTGCACAGTCTCCATTCTGCCCCATCTCCATCCTGCCCCGTCTCCATCCTGATTCCTGCCCAGTCTCCATTCTGCTCCGTCTCCATTCTGCCCCGTCTCCATCCTGATTCCTGCCCAGTCTCCATTCTGCCCCGTCTCCATGCTGATTCCTGCCAAATCTCCATTCTGCCCCATCTCCATCCTTATTCCTGCCCAGTCTCCATCCTTCCCCGTCCAGTCTCCATTCTGCCCCCAGTCCTGCCCCATCTCCATTCTGCCCCCAGTCCGGCCCCGTCTCCATTCTGCCCCAGTCCTGCCCCGTCTCCATCCTGCCCCTTCTCCATGCTGATTCCTGCCCCGTCTCCATGCTGATTCCTGCCCAGTCTCCATTCTGATTCCTGCCCAGTCTCCATCCTTCCCCGTCCAGTCTCCATTCTGCCCCAGTCTTGCCCCATCTCCATTCTGCCCCCAGTCCTGCCCCTTCTCCATTCTGCTCCAGTCCTGCCCCATCTCCATTCTGCCCCCATCCTGCCCCGTCTCCATTCTGCCCCCAGTCTCCATTCTGCCCCGTCTCCATCCTGATTCCTGCCCAGTCTCCATTCTGCCGTCTCCATCCTGATTCCTGCCCAGTCTCCATCCTTCCCCGTCCAGTCTCCGTTCTGCCCCCAGTCCTGCCCTGTGTCCATTCTGCACCCAGTCCTGCCCCATCTCCATTCTGCCCCCAGTCCTGCCCCGTCTCCATGCTGATTCCTGCCCAGTCTCCATTCTGATTCCTGCCCAGTCTCCATTCTGATTCCTGCTCAGTCTCCATCCTTCCCCATCCAGTCTCCATTCTGCCCCCAGTCCTGCCCGTCTCCACTCAGCCCCCAGTCCTGCCCCGTCTCCATTCTGCCCCAGTCCTGCCCCATCTCCATTCTGCCCCATCTAGATTCTGCCGCCAGTCCTGCCCCGTCTTCATTCTGCCCCGTCTCCATTCTGCCCAGTCCTGCCCCGTCTTCATTCAGCCCCCAGTCCTGCCCCGTCTTCATTCTGCCAGGGCTCCAGCTTTGCCGCTTGCAACATTAAAAAAAAAAAACCCTTTCTCCTTACCTTGCCACGTTCCAGAGGCGAGGGATCCACACTGCAGAGAAAGCGTGCACTCGCCGGCAACTGACAATGACGTCAGGTGCCGGCGACGTGCGCGCTGACGTCAGCTGCCAGCCTCCAATTGGCTGGCAGCGTTAACTATTACCGTGCGGGCCCGCACAGTAATAGAGTAACTGAACCTGCGTCCTGGACGCAGGTTCAGTTACTTGCTAGGCACAAAGAATCCTGCCGCTTGGGGCGGGGCAGTGGGGCCCGATGGTAGGTGACGGGGCCCAATGCGGGCCCCCTCTGCTGATTGGGCCCCATACGCCAGTCTGGGCTGTAATGCCCTGATGGCGGCCCTGGCTCGGAGATTTAGTGTTTGTCGAGGCAACTGCATGATTTGCGGCCTCTAGACAGTCTGAATACATGTGGGGATTGCCTATTTGTTAGGAATTTAAGTTTAGTTACTCTTTAAGGTATATCCATACTCTGGTAATAGTTGGAAACCACTTATCTGTCAATCCAAACAGTCTGTCGATCACCAGATGCACAAGCAAAACGTTCATGTGTTGGATGAAATGATTTGTAAACTATCTGAAAGCTTATTTAACTGCATACACATTTACAAGGGGACGTAGCTCCTATAAAAAAAAATGATACCAGGCATATACAGTTTACTCAACATTTGCTGATGAATCTTTTATTTAATATGCAGATGAGGGCACTTCAGTGCACCATTACATTGTTTCTATATGTTCATTGTATTATGTTATTCCCAACTATATTGAAAAAAATGTTGTAAATTAGGTCGTTTCCTCCTAAATGACATCCTACAACTAGTGTTGAGCATTCCGATACCGCAAGTATCGGGTATCGGCCGATATTCGCTGTATCGGAATTCCGATACTTAATTCCGATATTTTTCCTATATCGTATACCGGAATCGGAAGTTCCCATAATTCTTTGAGAGGCAATGTGATTTTAGTCAGCCAATGAGGAATCTTATGAAGTGTGGGCACATCCTGTAATGCTGCGGTCATCTTAACTAATGGCATGGCTGTGATTGGCTGCTGAAATGATGTCAGAATGCACTATAAAAGGCGCCGCCTCCATTTTAGCGTCACTGTGCTGTGAACTCAGTTAGGGACAGAACGCTGCTCTGCTGAGTCTGAGGGACAGTTAGACATAGCGATTTTGTGTACTCTACTGTGCTTTAGGCAGGCTAGTTTACCAACCACTGTGTAAAGCTTCCTTTTGCCAGTGTTGTTTTAACAGCTCTGTGCAAGGTGTGTGTGAGAGTGCAGGTGACGCTGCAGTTTGCTCTGCATCCACCGCTGTTTGTAGGCATCTGCACGTGTCACTCACTGACTCTTTTTTTTTTATTTGATTTTGTGGAATTGGTGCAGCTCCATTATATTTGAAAAAAATCTAATCTATTAGTGTGACGCGCTTCCATCCGTATACAATACATTGGTTGCAAACACTATAGAAGTAGACAAAGGAGTAGCCTTTCACAGATTGTGGACAGTTGTGTTTCAGTGTTCACTGTAGTCTGTGAGCTTTTCATTTTTTGAGTGCAGATTACGCTCCAGTTAGTTCTTCAACCACTGCTGGTTGTAGTCTGCTGAGCGTGTGTCACTGCCTCATCCTTCACATTTTTCTCTAATTGGTGCTGCTCCATTATATTTGAAAAAAATCTAATCTATTAGTGTGACGCGCTTCCATCCGTATACAATACATTGGTTGCAAACACTATAGAAGTACACAAAGGGGCCTTTCACAGCTACTGAACAGTTGTGTTTCAGTGTTCACTGTAGTCTGTGAGCTTTTCATTTTTTGAGTGCAGATTACGCTCCAGTTAGTTCTTCAACCACTGCTGGTTGTAGTCTGCTGAGCGTGTGTCACTGCCTCATCCTTCACATTTTTCTCTAATTGGTGCTGCTCTATTATATTTGAAAAAAATCTAATCTATTAGTGTGACGCGCATCCATCCGTATACAATACATTGGTTGCAAACACTATAGAAGTACACAAAGGGGCCTTTCACAGCTACTGAACAGTTGTGTTTCAGTGTTCACTGTAGTCTGTGAGCTTTTCATTTTTTGAGTGCAGATTACGCTCCAGTTAGTTCTTCAACCACTGCTGGTTGTAGTCTGCTGAGCGTGTGTCACTGCCTCATCCTTCACATTTTTCTCTAATTGGTGCTGCTCCATTATATTTGAAAAAAATCTAATCTATTAGTGTGACGCGCATCCATCTGTATACAATACATTGGTTGCAAACACTGTAGAAACACTGTAGAAGTACACAAAGGGGCCTTTCACAGCTACTGAACAGTTGTGTTTCAGTGTTCACTGTAGTCTGTGAGCTTTTCATTTTTTGAGTGCAGATTACGCTCCAGTTAGTTCTTCAACCACTGCTGGTTGTAGTCTGCTGAGCGTGTGTCACTGCCTCATCCTTCACATTTTTCTCTAATTGGTGCTGCTCTATTATATTTGAAAAAAATCTAATCTATTAGTGTGACGCGCATCCATCCGTATACAATACATTGGTTGCAAACACTATAGAAGTACACAAAGGGGCCTTTCACAGCTACTGAACAGTTTGTTTCAGTGTTCACTGTAGTCTGTGAGCTTTCTCATTTTTTGAGTGCAGATTACGCTCCAGTTAGTTCTTCAACCACTGCTGGTTGTAGTCTGCTGAGCGTGTGTCACTGCTCATCCTTCACATTTTTCTCTAATTGTGCTGCTCCATTATATTTGAAAAATCTAATCTATTAGTGTGACGCGCATCCATCTGTATACAATACATGGTTGCAACACTGTAGAAACACTGTAGAAGTACACAAAGGGGCCTTTCACAGCTACTGAACAGTTGTGTTTCAGTGTTCACTGTGTCTGTGAGTTTTCATTTTTTGAGTGCAGATTACGCTCCAGTTAGTTCTTCAACCACTGCTGTTGTAGTCTGCTGAGCGTGTGTCACTGCCTCATCTTCACATTTCTCTAATTGGTGCTGCTCCATTATATTGAAAAATCTAATCTATTAGTGTGACGCGCTCCATCCGTATACAATACATTGGTTGCAAACACTATAGAAGGGGCCTTTCACAGCTACTGAACAGTAGTCTGCAGTGTTCACTGCAGTCTCTGAGGAATAACCACACTTAGGCTTATAACTTTTCTGACTTTCTTTATCAACTACCAGATGAAGAAGGCAGGAGTAAGGCACGTGTCGTGGCCGTGGAGTTGCAGCAGGGAGAGGACGTGGGGATTCTGTGGCTGCTGCCGCACCCAGTGACACAGCATCCACCAGTTTTCCCCGTGAGCGTTCCTTTATGCGCACTTTTGTAGGAGCTCAGCGTACCCCCCTGCTGCGGGAAGAACAAATTGAAGCCGTTGTTGGTTGGATGGCAGCCAATGCATCGACTTCAATTCCTTCCACTTCCTCTCAGGACCACAGCACTGTTGAACAACCATCTGTCTCTTCACCGCCTGCCAAATTGCCCAGGCAGTCAGAGAGTTCTGAACTGGAGCCAGCTGAGTCTCTGCTTCTGTTCTCAGAATCTGTTGGCTTGCAAACAGGGGCCCAGCCAAGCAGCATTCTGGAATGTGAAGAAGAGGCAGTATACAGTGATGCGCAACAGCTGTGTCTCTCTGAATGTGAAGAGGCGGGTGAGCCAGTGCCGATGGTCAGCACACCGCAGAACGCATCTGATGATGATGAGACTCAGGTGCCATTTTCTGTTGAGCAAGGTGCTGGCCAGACCACCCAACAGCAGCAGGTGTTGGAAGAGGGTAGTGGAGATGATGAGGTCCAAGACCCAACATGGCGTGAGGAACAGGAAGGTGGTGGTAGCAGCTCTGAGGAAGAGATTGCCCCAACGGTCCAAACAGTAGGGAGAGGTAGGCTGCAGACTCGGTTGCCTGTAGCCTCCAGTTTGGCACCCGTTCGTAGCAGTTCTCTTCCAACAGCCAAACCGGGCGCTCCCAGGACTTGCACTGCGTGGTCCTTTTTTGACACACTTGCAGATGATATTTGCTATGTCAAATGCAAGCTGTGTAATCAAAAAGTTAAAAGAGGTAAAAATATCAGTAACCTCAATACCACAAATATGTGGAAACATGTACGGACAAAGCACGTGGTTGAGTTACAAAGACACACTGGAGATGTAGGCCAACCTACAGCAGCACCTACATCTTCAGCTCGTGTTGGAGCCTCTTCCTCCAGCTCACACACAGCTGGTTCGGCTTCCTCACAGGATCGCCATGGAAGAACCTCTGTCACTGTTGTCCAGAGACCCAGTGTTATTCCACCCACAGCTGCAAGTTCCCTGTCATCCTCACACTCCCAGGCCACAAAACAGCCATCGGTAGCACAGGCATGAGATAAAAGATGGCCATACTCGGCAAACCATCCACGAGCACAGGCTCTGAATGCTGGCATTGCAAAACTCCTATCCCTTGAAATGCTGTCATTCAGGCTGGTGGAGACTGACAGTTTCCGTGACTTAATGGCATTGGCAGTCCCACAATACAATGTGCCCAGCCGATTTTATTTCAGCAGGCAAGCCGTCCCTGGTCTGCAAAAGCATGTCGAGGGAAAAATTAAACATGCGCTACTAAACGCCGTCAGTAGCAAGGTCCACCTGACCACCGATGCGTGGACCAGTACCCATGGCCAGGGACGATACCTTTCCCTCACTGCCCATTGGGTCAATGTTGTGGAGCCGGGTACAGATCTTGCGAGTGGCGCTGTACGTGTTCTGCCAACTCCAAGGATTGCAGGAATCAAGTCTGTCCACATTGACTCCTCCTCCTACTCCAGTTCCTCAGAATCATCGCTGCAGGAGCCGTCACGGTCTACCTCCACATGGACCCGTGAACGCTTACCTGATGCGACCGATATGAGCACAGCCGTGGCCAAACGTCAACAGGCCGTCCTGAAATTAATTTCCATGGGGAATCGAAGCCACACAGTGCAGGAGCTCTGGAATGCCATCAAGCAGGAGAGCGACGTGTGGTTTTTGCCAGCGAATCTCCAGCCAGGCTTGGTAGTGTGTGACAATGGCCGAAATCTGGTGGCAGCTCTGGGCCTTGGCAACCTCACTCACATACCATGTCTGGCACATGTGCTCAACTTGGTCGTGCAGAGTTTTTTGAGGGACTATCCGGATCTAGATGCACTGCTGCACAAGGTCCGCCTAGAGTGCGCTCACTTGCGACGTTCCAGCATGGCCAGATCGCGCATTGCAGCTCTGCAACGCAGATTTCGCCTTCCTGAACATCGCATCATATGTGACGTACCCACCAGGTGGAATTCCATGTTACATATGTTGGAGCGGTTGTGTGAGCAGCAGCCAGCAGTAATGGAGTATCAGCTGCATCAGGCGCAATCAACTCGCAATTTGCGTCGTTCACACTTCACCACTACTGAGTGGGCCTCTATGAAGGACATCTGCCACGTTTTGCGTGCGTTTGATGAGTCAACGCGGATGGCGAGTGCAGATGATGCACTAGTCAGCCTGACTGTCCCCCTTATCTGCCTGCTTCAAAAAACACTGCAAGCAATAAGGGATGAGGTTTTGGAAGAGGTGGAGGATGAGGAGTCACAAATTCCATCACCTTCTGGACAGTCAGCGCAACGTGGTTCCTCACAAAGGGCTGGGCAGTGTTCACTTTGTGAGGAGGATGAGGAGGAGTCAATGGAGGAGGAAGACATCGCTCCAGAGGGAGGTACACAACGCTCTATTCAGTATGTAGAGCGAGGGTGGGGTGATGCAGAGCAGGCAGAGATGACGCCTCTTGCAGGGGACAGCGTTTCTTGGCCAGTTGGGAGTCTGCAGCACATGGTTGATTTCATGCTGCAGTGCCTGAGAAACGACCGCCGCATCGCCCACATTCTCACCACGTCTGATTATTGGGTGTACACCCTCCTAGACCCTCGCTACCGGGACAACTTACAAAGCCTCATCACACCGTTGAACCGGGAGCGTAAAATGCGGGAGTACCAAGACACACTGGTGCAATCCATAATGTTCTCCATTCCAGCCGAGAGCACTGCTGCTGCTACTGCTTTACAAAGCAGCTCTGTGCGTCGAGGCAGTGGAGACAGCTCTGCAACAAGAGGGAGCACAAGCAGCGCATCTGCACAGGGAAAGACCAGTATCTTCCAAATGTGGCGAAGTTTTGTGGCAGCGCCACCAATGTCTACACCATCCGAGACGGCTCCAGTCAGCAGGAGGCAACGTTTCCGTAAGATGGTGACAGACTACATGTCTTTCCCTCTCAGTGTACTCCCAGATGGCTCTTCCCCATTCAAGTTTTGGGTCTCTAAGCTGGATACATGGCCAGAGCTTAGCCAGTATGCATTGGAGGTGCTGGCTTGCCCTGCTGCCAGTGTATTATCGGAGCGCGTCTTTAGTGCCGCAGGTGGTGTACTAACAGACCGTCGCATGCGACTATCCTCCGATAATGTAGACCAGCTTACTTTTCTGAAAATGAACAAGGCATGGATCTCGCCAGAATTCGTCTGTCCGTTTTCAGATTAAATAACTGGTTCGCAACGTTATCCATGTCTCCTGTTCCCTACACATGCACAGAAAAACCCATGTCGAACATGCTCCAAATAGGGAAGAGCCGTCACCCTGATTGTTATGCTTAAAACATGAAATTGTGAAGTTTTCCAGGCCTAGAATGATAAATTTTTATGACAAATATTGACAAATAATAATTTGTCATCACAGCGCATATCTGCACATGTCTATTAGAAATGGTAACAAAACTAAAACATAGTGTTCACTTTTTGAAATTAATGCATAAAAGTACATTTCATACTTATCAATTAATGCTTTTTAAGGAACTTTATCTGTACCTGTAAGATAATGCAGTCAATGGATGTACGAATCATAAAATCCTCATCATCATCATCACGAGTTTTATTTATGACAGACAGTATAAAATACACATACTGATGCCAACTGTAACTTCACACACCATATATGAAATGGCCAGCATCTAAACCTGGTAATAATGTGCAATAATAAATTATTACATCTAGAAAGTGCATCATGTATACTGACAATAGGTAGTACTAGTTATACCTGCAAGTGCTGTTGAAACAACCACAAGAGATATAAATTAATAATGGTATATATGTATCACAGTGCATAGTTACTCATGGACAATGTCGATGTAATACTGTACCTCAATAAAGTCTGCGTCAACCATTATGCTTGTTAGTCTTGTAGATTGTTAAAGAGGGAACGGTCTTTTTTTGTTGGTCATAGGTGGAGTATTAGACAGTAAATGATTACTGCTGTCGTATTTTTGGCGTCCCTAGGGCGCAATAACGCTGCGTAACGTCACATTTTATAGAGTCATCTAATTGACACACGCTACCCTACCCTACGCGTGACAGTAGGAAGGTAGTGTTGACGGATAAAGCCTTGCGCAACCAGACATGCTTTTACCCTCTTCAACACTGTCCAAGCAAAAAATGCATGATTGCAGCCGCAGACTTTATTGACGTACAGTATAACATCGCCATTACCCATCAGAGGCTGTCCACTGTCTGATACATCCAAAAAAAGGCACTCCGCCCCCACCAGGTGGTGATTTTAATTACACCAGCTCCCTACTTTACCCATATATGCAGGCATTACTGACAGAGGTGCATATTCACCCAGAAATTCAGATATCAGCCTAATAGAGGTATGTTCACATTAGGTTAGGGACTCAACAGAATTGAGACCACCTTGACGATGGTTGTTGGGCTTTAAAATGTTTGGCCAAATGTTTATACTAAGCGTCTCAAATTTTTCCTTATATTCCAAAGCCATATTGCTATTCAAAATTTCATGTATTCTATGTTGTCATGCTTTAGTATGCTTGAGTGCAGCCTTTTTTTGGAAAGTTTTACATGAGGGTAGCTCCCTTTGGTTTGCACCTAGTTCACATTAGTCTGGAAGTGCCAGTCAGGTTGTTTGTCTTTTCACTGTCTGATACAGACATAGAATATACCTTTGCTATCCGTAGCCTTTCTTTCATCTACACTTGCAGGCACACACTTAAATTGTGACAATGCATTATGTTTTTTTAAATGGTTATTTTTTATCGTACATTATTGTGTCATCACATTGATGAGTCCATGCTGGACATGTCATACATGCTGTACAAAGTAACGATTTTATTAACTTAAATAATTGAAATGTCTGTGACTGTCACATCTAAATTGCAATGATGATGATGATGATGAGTGACGATTACAAAATCCATTGTCTTCACTATGTTATGGTTTAACATAGCGTTCCTTAAGCATTATTCATAAATACAAAAATGGACTTTTATTGTTAAATCTACAACACTATATTTTGTAACCAATTTTTTGGGTGGTGTGTTGTTCCATTTCTTGTTGGCATGTGCATATATGCGTTTATATTTGCAGTGTTTTTATTTTTATTCTTGAAGTTAGGAAACATGTGTATCTTCGTACCGTGTTAGCCATTAGATAGAAAAATATTTAGACTTGAGAGTCCTCAGTGGTTGATACCTTTGAATGGATAACTGAAAAGATGGTAACAAATTGCAAGCTTTCGAGGCTACTCACGTCTCTTCATCAGGCAAAGACTAAAACAAAAAATGAAGCATCACATATTTCTATACACAACAGGACACAGGAATAGTGCAATAGGTAAGACAAGTAAGTGACGTGTAGCAGAACTGTCATTATCACAGAGGGATGAACATAAATATTGGAACAGTTCCTAGATAAGGATAGAAAGTTTTATTGCCCTCTGATTGGGGTCTGGTTTTGTGTTTTCATGCCCCTGGAAGGGCAGAGACGCAGATTCCTTAATTGATATAGAATGACATAAATCCGTGTGATCTATTCATTCCATCACTAACAGTGTCAAAGGTCATGATGAGCTTATATTCTGAAACCTTTGTATCTTTCTCATATTTGAAGTTATATTTTAATACCAGTAATTCCATATCCATCATGCTATGACCGGGCATACAAAAGTGTTTTGCCACAGGTAAATCCATAATTTTTTGACTTATCGTGTGGCGCTGATAATTCATCCTTGTTCTCATTTTTTGGCCGGTCTCCCCTCACTTGTCCCTCCCTCACTTGTCTTACCTATTCCTGTGTCCTGTTGTGTGTAGAAATATGTGATTCTTTATTTTTTTTTTTTAGTCTTAGCCTGATGAAGAGACCTGAGTAGTCTCGAAAGCTTTGAATTTGTTACCATATTTTCAGTTAGCCATTAAACGGTATCAACTACAGAGGACTTCAAGTATAAATATTTTTCTATTCTTGGAATTCAAATTCATCATTTTATTGTCCTAGTAAAACTTTATTTATTCTTGTTTGAAGTACATACATTTGCAATGGCGACGTAACAAGGCAATAACTCAATATTTTGTGCCTACACCCTCCTTGACCCTGGGTTTCAACAGCGCCAGTTGCTGCTCAGAAGTGTTAGATGCACAGATGAAAACAATCGCTGATGTGTTTGTGGGGTTCAGTAACGCCTGCTGTTCCCCTGCTGTGTGTCTGGCAAAAATTACTGCTGCTAACTACAACTTCAACTTCAAACGTCTCATACTAGGCCTCTGCCTACACTGTTGTGAATGGGTTTGAGATGAGTTCTGAGCAGAGGCTCCCTCTGGTGGTTACAAGCGGTACTAGTGAGGATTGTGAGGACTGGGAATCAGGTGTTACTGATTGGTCTTATATAAGGGAGTCATTTTCCCATCAGGGTTGCCGGTGATCAATTGTTCTGGTCTGAATCCTTCTTTCCAGTTTCCCTTGTAGCCTGCTGTGTCGTGTCTGCATCTCCTGCTATCAGATAAGACAATTTCTTATTTTGTGTTTTTGCTATATTTTTGCATTTTGTCCTGCACTTCTGTGGGGGCCTTCAGGGTCCCCTCCGGGGGCTTTTGCCCTCTCAGTTTAGTCCAGCCACTGTGTTTTGTACTTTTGCTTTTTCCAGTTTTTTTTCAGTGGCTGCTGTTTTGTTTTTGTTACACCAGAGAACTAATTTAGGTGGTAGAGGTCGTGTGATCTCAGGTGATTTTGAAATTAGTAGAGTTGGTGTTTTTTCAGGGTTTTCTGAGATTGCAGTAAGTACCCTTCCTATCCTTTTCTATTTAGATAGTTTGGGCCCCAGCGTTTGCTCATACTATTTTCTTTCTGTGTCAGTATTTCCTCTTGTCTAACCGCCATTACATGTTTGGGGGCTTTCTATTATCTTTGGGTTCTGCTCCGGGGCAGATAGCTTTCCTATTTCTATCTTTAGGTGTAGTTAGTTTCTCAGGCTGTGACGAGGCGTCTAGGACCAACGTAGGAACGCTCCACGGCTGCCTCTAGTTGCGGTGGTTAGTCAGGGTACTGCAATCTCATAGATTCCAACTGCTCTGGTGTATTTCCTTTTTTACTGCACTCCTCAGCTACGTAACATAACAGTATCACCGGCCATAAAAAATTGTATGGTACTCACAGAAGGGAAAAAATATTTTGAAGGAAGAAAAGTTGTCAGAGATATTTTTCTGTTTGTTGCATTTTTTTCCCTCTGTATCTCTGGGTGCTGGGGAGATCTTTTCTCCCAATGGAGTTTGCACAGTTGTCTGGCCGTGTGGATCAGCTTGCCACTGAGGTTCAGAGTATTGCTGCATATCTTGCTAGGTTGCCTGTTGTGGAACCTAGGATCCCCATGCCAGATTTGTTTTTAGGGGATCGAGCTAAGTTTCAGAATTTCAAAAATAATTGTAAATTGTTTCTTGCCTTAAAATCCAAGTCCTCAGGAAACGCAGCGCAGCAGGTTCAAATTATCATCTCTCTCCTGCGCGGCGATCCTCAGGATTGGGCTTTTTCCCTGATACCTGGGGATCCTGTTTTGAGTGATGTTGATGCATTTTTTCAGGCTTTGGGTTATTGTACGATGAGCCTAATGTCACTGATCAAGCTGAAAAAGCCTTGTTGGCATTAAATCAGGGGCTTGATGACGCTGAGTTATACTGTCAGAGATTCCGTAGGTGGGCAGTCCTGACCAAGTGGAATGACGACGCTTTGGCGGCCCTTTTCCGGAAGGGTCTGTCGGATAATGTAAAGGATGTTATGGTGGGATTCCCTGTCCCCTCTGGTCTCAATGATTCTATGTCATTAGCGATTCAAATTGACGACGTTTGCGTGAGCGGAGAAGTATGCGTGGAGTGGTGTTGCCTTGTGAGCCAGCTGCTGAGCCCATGCAGTGTGATGGAGTGGTGTCTGGGGCACAGCGTCATGAGTTTCGAAAGCGCAATGGGTTATGTTTCTACTGTGGTGATGCCTCTCATGCTATTTCAGTCTGCCCTAAGCGGGGAAGACTTTTGCACGCTCAGTTGTCTTGGGTAGTGTTCAGACTAAGTTTTTATTAACTGTCACTCTGATATGCTCTCTGTCCTTATTTTCTGCTCAGGCTTTCGTTGATTCTGGAGCAGCTATTAACCTGATGGATTATGATTTTGCTAAACGTTGTGGGTTCCCTTGATACCCCTACAGAAGTCTATTCCTTTACTGGGGATCGATTCTACCCCTTTGGCTGAGAATAAACCCCAGTTTTCTACTCAGGTGATAATGAGGGTTGAACCTGATCACCAGGAGTGCTGCAAATTTTTGGTTCTATATAATCTGCATGACATTATAGTGCTGGGTTTCCCTTGGTTACAGTCTCATAATCCTGTTTTGGATTGGAAATCTGTGTCTGTAACCAGTTGGGGCTGCCAATGTGTTAATACCAACACTCCTGTTTTTTCTGCCTCCCCCCAGGCTGAGGATGTTCCTGACTTTTTGTTTGATTTTTCTGATGTGTTTAGCGAAAGTAAATCTGCATCCTTACCTCCCCATAGGAGCTATGACTGCGCTATTGAATTAGTGCCAGGTAGTAAATTCCCTAAAGGTCGCCTTTTTAACTTGTCTGTACCTGAACATGACGCTATGCGGTCTTATATCAAGGAATCATTGGAGAAGGGTCATATCAGACCATCCTCTTCACCCTTAGGTGCCGGTTTTTTCTTTGTGGCCAAAAAAGATGGTTCATTAAGGCCGTGTATTGATTATCGTCTCTTGAACAATATTACTGTGAAATATCAATACCCGTTACCCTTGATTTCTGACCTGTTTTCCAGGGTGAAAAACGCTACTTGGTTTACCAAGCTTGACCTCAGGGGGGCGTATAACCTTATTCGCATTAAGCACGGGGATGAATGGAAGACGGCATTTAACACCCCTGAAGGGCATTTTGAGTACCTTGTGATGCCCTTTGGGCTCACTAATGCTCCTTCCGTCTTCCAGTCCTTCATGAATGACATTTTCAGGGATTTTGTGGACAAGTTTCTGATTGTTTATTTGGATGATATCTTGATTTTTTCTAATGACTGGGACTCTCATGTGAAACATGTTCGAACTGTATTCCAGATTTTGAGAGAGAATGCTCTGTATGTGAAGGGATCAAAGTGTCTTTTTGGCGTACAGAAGATCTCATTTCTGGGATTCATTTTGTCCCCATCTGTTATTGAAATGGACCCGGTCAAGGTTCAGGCCATCTGTGATTGGGTCCAACCTACTTCATTAAAGGCTCTTCAGAGATTTTTGGGTTTTGCCAATTTTTATCGTAAATTTATTGGTAATTTCTCGTTATTGTTAAACCATTAACTGATTTGACCAGAAAGGGTTCTGATGTGGTGAATTGGCCTCCTGAGGCAGTCTCTGCGTTTCAGGAACTTAAGCAGAGATTCACTTCTGCTCCTGTTCTACGGCAGCCTGATGTTTCTCTGCCATTTCAGGTGGAGGTTGATGCCTCTGAAATTGGGGCAGGTGCCGTTTTGTCCCAAAAAGATCCAGAGACCTCTAAAAGTAACCCTTGTGCCTTTTTCTCTCGAAAATTTTCTCCTACTGAACGTAATTATGACGTGGGTAATCAGGAGTTATTGGCCATGAAGTGGGCTTTTGAAGAGTGGAGACATTGGCTGGAGGGAGCCAAACATCAGTGGTGGTCCTTACGGACCATAAGAATCTGGTCTATCTGGAATCTGCCAAGCGACTCAATCCTAGACAGGCCAGGTGGGCCTTGTTTTTCACACGTTTTAATTTTGTGGTTTCCTTTCTTCCTGGCACTAAGAATGTTAAGGCGGATGCCCTCTCGAGGAGTTTCCTTGCGGACTCTCCTGAGCTATCTGATCCCTCTGTTATTTTGAAGGAGGGTGTAGTTCTTTCCGCCATCTCGCCCAATTTGAGACTTGCTCTGGAGGGGTGTCAGGAGGATAGGCCCGAGCGCTGCCCTGTTGGAAAATTGTTTGTCCCGGACCAATGGAAAAAGAGTGTGATGTCTGAGATTCATTGTTCCGCATTGGCTGGGCATCCCAGAATTTTTGGTACCAGAGACTTGGTTAGTCGGTCCTTTTGGTGGCCTACCTTGTCTCGCGATATCAGGGAATTTGTGCAGTCCTGCGGGACTTGCTCTCGCTCCAAGCCTTGCTCTCGCTCTAGTGGTTTGTTGATGCCATTGCCTGTGCCCAAGAGACCATGGACCCATATCTCTATGGATTTCATTTCCGATCTTCCTGTTTCTCAGAGAATGACCACCATCTGGGTAATTTGTGATGGGTTTTCCAAAATGATACATCTTGTGCCATTACCTAAGTTGCCTTCCTCCTCTGAATTGGTGCGTTGTTCCTTCAGCACGTGGTTCGTTTACACGGCATTCCTGAGAACATTGTGTCTGACAGAGGAGTCCAGTTTGTTTCCAGATTTTGGAGGACTTTTTGTTCTAAACTGGGTGTTCAATTGTCTTTCTCCTCGGCATTTCATCCTCAGACCAATGGTCAAACTGAGAGAACAAACCAGACATTGGAGACTTATCTAAGATGCTTTGTGTCTGCTGATCAGGATGACTGGGTCTCTTTTTTGCCTTTGGCTGAGTTTGCTCTTAATAATAGGGCTAGCTCTGCCACTTTGATGTCTCCGTTTTTCTGTAATTCTGGGTTTCACCCTCGATTTTCTTCAGGACAGACGGAGGCTTCTGTCTGTCCAGGTGTTGACTCTGTTGTTGAGCGTATGCAGCAGATTTGGGACCAGGTAGTGGAGAGGTTGTCCCTCTCTCAGGAGAAGGCCCAGCGATTTGCTAACCGGCTTAGGACTGATGGTCCTCGGTTTAGGGTGGGGGACTTGGTCTGGTTGTCCTCAAAGAATATTCCTATGAGAGTAGCATCTCCTAAATTTAAGCCTAGGTTCATTGGACCTTATAAGCTCATGGAGATTATTAATCCTGTTTCTTTTCGTTTGCTTCTTCCAGGGACATTTAAGATCCATAACGTGTTCCACAAGTCCTTGTTGAAGAGGTTTGTTGAGCCAGTGGTTCCTGCTGCTGTGCCTCCTGACCCTGTTTTGGTTGAGGGCAATCTGGAGTATGTGGTTGAGAAAATATTGGATTCTCGTTTTTCTAGACGAAGACTCCAGTATTTGGTTAAATGGAGAGGTTATGGTCAGGAAGACAATTCTTGGGTGTTTGCTTCGGACATCCATGCTAGGAGACTTATCCGTGCGTATCATAGAACTCATCCTGACCGACCTGGTTGCTCAAATGAGGGTTCGGTGACCCCTCCTCAAGGGGGGGTACTGTTGTGAATGGGTTTGAGATGAGTTCTGAGCAGAGGCTCCCTCTGGTGGTTACAAGCGGTACTAGTGAGGATTGTGAGGACTGGGAATCAGGTGTTACTGATTGGTCTTATATAAGGGAGTCATTTTCCCATCAGGGTTGCCGGTGATCAATTGTTCTGGTCTGAATCCTTCTTTCCAGTTTCCCTTGTAGCCTGCTGTGTCGTGTCTGCATCTCCTGCTATCAGATAAGACAATTTCTTATTTTGTGTTTTTGCTATATTTTTGCATTTTGTCCTGTGGGGGCCTTCAGGGTCCCCTCCGGGGGCTTTTGCCCTCTCAGTTTAGTCCAGCCACTGTGTTTTGTACTTTTGCTTTTTCCAGTTTTTTTTCAGTGGCTGCTGTTTTGTTTTTGTTACACCAGAGAACTAATTTAGGTGGTAGAGGTCGTGTGATCTCAGGTGATTTTGAAATTAGTAGAGTTGGTGTTTTTTCAGGGTTTTCTGAGATTGCAGTAAATACCCTTCCTATCCTTTTCTATTTAGATAGTTTGGGCCCCAGCGTTTGCTCATACTATTTTCTTTCTGTGTCAGTATTTCCTCTTGTCTAACCGCCATTACATGTTTGGGGGCTTTCTATTATCTTTGGGGTTCTGCTCCGGGGCAGATAGCTTTCCTATTTCTATCTTTAGGTGTAGTTAGTTTCTCAGGCTGTGACGAGGCGTCTAGGACCAACGTAGGAACGCTCCACGGCTGCCTCTAGTTGCGGTGGTTAGTCAGGGTACTGCAATCTCATAGATTCCAACTGCTCTGGTGTATTTCCTTTTTTACCTGCACTCCTCAGCTACCGTAACATAACACTACACCCTCCTTGACCCTGGGCTTCAACAGCGCCAGTTGCTGCTCAGAAGTGTTAGATGCACAGATGAAAACAATCGCTGATGTGTTTGTGGGGTTCAGTAACGCCTGCTGTTCCCCTGCTGTGTGTCTGGCAAAAATTACTGCTGCTAACTACAACTTCAACTTCAAACGTCTCATACTAGGCCTCTGCCTACACCCTCCTTGACTCTGGGCTTCAACAGCGCCAGTTGCTGCTCAGAAGTGTTAGATGCACAGATGAAAACAATCGCTGATGTGTTTGTGGGGTTCTGTAACGCCTGCTGTTCCCCTGCTGTGTGTCTGGCAAAAATTACTGGCTAACTACAACTTCAACTTCAAACGTCTCATACAAGGCCTCTGCCTACACCCTCCTTGACCCTGGGCTTCAACAGCGCCAGTTGCTGCTCAGAAGTGTTAGATGCACAGATGAAAACAATCGCTGATGTGTTTGTGGGGTTCAGTAACGCCTGCTGTTCCCCTGCTGTGTGTCTGGCAAAAATTACTGCTGCTAACTACAACTTCAACTTCAAACTTCTCATACTAGGCCTCTGCCTACACCCTCCTTGACCCTGGGCTTCAACAGCGCCAGTTGCTGCTCAGAAGTGTTAGATGCACAGATGAAAACAATCGCTGATGTGTTTGTGGGGTTCAGTAACGCC
>JARQOD010005289.1:0-48904 GCA_033576555.1 Oophaga sylvatica | reverse complement strand
AAAAAAAAATTTTTTAACAAAAAAATTTTACAAAAAAATTTAAAAAAAAAAAAAAATTATTTGGGGGCGGGGGGCCCCGCATTCCCCCTTTTTCCCCCTCTCCAGTTTCCCCCGGGGTTTGATGGCAGATTTTCCCTTTGGAAAGTTTGAAATCGCTGCCAAAGCCCCCTGCTCCAGGGGGGGGCATCCCCGGGGCGGGGGGGGGAAAAGAAACGGGTCCTGGGCTTTTGGGGGGATTTTTTGTGGGGGGGTTTAAAGGGTTTAAACAGTTAATAGTGAATTCTTTTGGAAACTTTCAACATGTAAATGTTATTTTAAATTTAAAACACTTAGGGGTTTTCTTTTCAGCACCCCCCTGACCCCCCCACCCAGCCCGGCTCCCCCGGCTGGGGAAAAACACAGAAAAAAAAAAATTATATCACAACAGCCATTAACAAAAGACCAAAAACAAAGTTCTCAAACTTTTTTTAAAAGCTTATTTTAATGTCCCAAAAAATTTCCCTGAGGGGGGAGCCCTGCATCCTTTGTACGGGATGATGCTGGAGGGGAAGAAAATTGGAAAGGTGAGGTGTTTGGATGCCCCCAAAAACTGTGGAGGGGGGGGGTTTGGGGGTGAAGGGGGGTAGCAGGAAGGGAGAAAAAAGGAAAGGTGGAGGGGTAGGTGATGGAGGTGGAGAGGTAGGTGATGGAGGTGGAGGGGTAGCTGGGGACGGTGGAGCCGCAGCAGCTGGTGAAGGTGGTGCTGTAAATAAAATATACAATTCAGTCAAATAATCCTTCTACTAACCCCGTTACTGCCAGTACTTCCATCTATGCCTGTAAACCCCCTCACGAGTGGTACTCCCTTCACTGCCTGCCCCATCACTACTGGTACTCCCATCACTACTCGTCCTCCCGTTACTGCCAGTACTTCCATCTATGCCTGTAAACCCCCTCACGACTGGTACTCCCATCACTCCCTGCCCCATCACTGTCTGCCCATCACTGCCTGCCCCATCACTGCCGGTACTCCCATCACTGCGGGTGCATTGATATAGGTAGATAAGGCTACTTTCACACTTGCGCTATCGGACGCATGCGCAATGTTCCCCTATCTTTAACATGGCGGGCGCAGGGTCTAGCGCTTGCACGCATTCATGTGCGTTTGTCGTGCGCTGCGCATTTTCCCGGTGTGCACCCATACGCTCTAGACGCTACATGTTGCATTTTTTTTTCCGGTCAAAAAAGACAGAGATGATTGAGACAGAGATGATGGAGACAGAGATGATAGAGCCAGAGATGATGGAGACAGAGATGATAGAAATGTGACACAGACAACGCATGCGCCAAAAAAACGTAAACACATGCAAAAACGCATGAAATCGCAGACAAACGCTGCGTTTTTTTGTCGAAATGCGCATGCTGATGCGACTAAATATCGCAGCGTTTATAAGCGTTTGCATGCGTTTTTTTTTTGTGCTTCATGTGCGCTCGAAACGCAGCGCAAAAAAAACGAAAGTGTGAAAGTAGCCTAACCCACAAAACATAACCTCTCCAGATACCCTCATCAATACTCAGAGGCCTGCGGAGCTGGGCCCGGATGCTGGCGACCCTATCGCGTGAGCGGTATCGCAGGTCCGCCAGCTTCTTGCGGATCTGTTGTCTGGTCCGCCGCACATTAAAACGCCTCTCCAGGCCCAGCCGGATTCTCTGCAGGCATACCCTTTTGTGGCGCATTGGATGAGCCACAGGTAGCCTGCAGTAGTAATCCCAGAGGTTTTTTTTATTAAATAACGGACCTCCTCATCAGCCCACTTTGCCCCGCGCTGTCTTGCCGCCGCCATTGCCGCCATTACAAACAACAGCGCATTGGGCGACGCCAGCGCCATGATGTCACAGCGTGCGCACGTTACGTGCGGCCACACTCGAGACGCAAAACGGTATTGCGATTGAAAAGTGACCGCAGCAGCCATGCGCCCAGCCAAGCACAGATATGAGATGTTGTTGCAATCGCAATCACATTGCGATCACAATGGTGTCGCATATCTGTATGGCTGGGGTTCGAGAATCTTCACCTTGCAATCACAATGGCTTTGCATATCTGTATACATATCTGTATAGCTGGAGCTCGTGACAAGTCACATTGCGATCACAATGGTGTCGCATATCTGTATGGCTGGGGTTCGAGAATCTTCACCTTGCAATCACAATGGCTTTGCATATCTGTATACATATCTGTATAGCTGGAGCTCGTGACAATAGTCACATTGCGATCACAATGGCGTCGCATATCTTCATGGCTAGTTCACCTTGCAATCACAATGGCTTTGCATATCTGTATAGCTGGAGCTCGTGACAATAGTCACATTGCGATCACAATGGCGTTGCATATCTGTGAATAGCTGTGATTCCCTGGTGAATGTTGACCTTTACCTCCCAAGAATTTTCAAATATATTTATAACAATTTTTTAATCTTTCATATATGACTAAAATATATATATTATATATTTAAACTTTATATATGCAGCTGTGGTGTATTATCTGTTATATTTAATTATAATGTTTGAACGCTACTGAGACCATAGGCCCTTAAAATAATTGTAAATATTTGAAACTTTTTTTCTTTATTTTTTTAACAATTAACTACTATGACTGATGGTACTCCCATGACCCCGTGTGTGACAAGTAGATACAATATAAAACAAAAAATAGACAACAAAAAAGCCTTTGAAAAGATTTTAAAAACTGCAGCTGCTGGTAACATGTCTCTTTGCCATCCCCATTACTCCCTCCCCACATCTCACCCATCATTAGCCCTTCTCCCATATAGTTAAAATAATTGAAAAAAAAACACGAATGCATTTTTAAAATAAAATTTTTTTATTATAAAAACATTGTTAAAAAAAGGCAAAAGTCAAACATTATCAAAATCAAACTAGACCTGATGCTGCCAACTCACTGCACCAGGCCCATTAAAGTAATGGCAGTACTTGTCTCGGCCGGCCTTCGCATCGTCCTTGCTCCTGCCTTGACTGACAGGTTGAAGGCCTGCAATAGCGGGATCATTGTCACGCCATTCTCCGAGCACCACGTCACCATTGCTGTCCGAGTCCATGAAGCCTGGCGGACTGTAAGTACCAGCATCGCGTTTGCGTAGAAAATTGTGCAGCACACAACAGGCCAACACCACAGAGTCTATGGATTCCAGCTTCATGTTGATTGGAGTGTGGAAAACTCTGAAGCGGTTGGCCATTATGCCGAAGGCATTCTCCACAACGCGCCGTGCCCTAGACAGTCTGTAATTAAAAATCCGCCTTTCCCCTGTCAAAGTCTTTTGTGGGTATGGTTTCACACGATGCTCATGAAGGGGGAAGGCTTCATCGCCCACAAACACAAAGTTTAGGTTGACGGTGGTGTCCATGTTGGTTGGCAAGTTAAGTTTATTATTAAACAACCGTTCACCAAAAGTTGTGTGCTCCAAAACGCCACCGTCAGAAACCCTTCCATTAATGCCGACATTAACGTCAATAAATTCATAATTGGCATTAACAAGGGCCATGAGGATCACGCTGAAGTAGCCCTTGTAATTATGAAAAAAGGATCCGCTTTTGGCTGGTTGCGTGATCCGCACATGTTTGCCATCCAAGGCACCACCACAGTTTGGGAACTGCCAAATCCTTTCAAGATCAGAGGCAATAATTTGCCATTCCGCCACTGATTTGGGAAAAGGCATGTATCTCCGTAAACTGCGGACGATGGCGTTGCATGTCTCCGGAATTAGTTCTCCAAGCAGCGACCGAGAAATTGCAGCACAAAATTGCAAATCCTTCATTGAACGTCCGGTTGCCAGAAATCGCAGCGTTACTGCCAAACGTTCCTCTGCTGAAACAGCTGCACGCATCCGGGTATCCTGCCGTTCAATGAGTGGCCTCACAGCTTCCAGTAGGAGCTTGAATGAATCCTCCGACATCCGTAGATAATTCCGGAAATCCTGCGGATTCTTCTCCTGCAACTCCCTCACTAGATGCATGTGGGAGAATTTGGACCTCTGCTCCAGCCATTCTCTGGTCCACATGCGACGCTTTCGCTTGGAGCGCCTCTCTTCCACCCGTGCCTCTTCTTGTCGATCTGCCTCCATTGATAGTGCAACTGCCACAATCACACGCTCCGCGGTGGACAGGTTCATTATGTGCAACCTGTATGGTAAAGAAGAGAAAAGTTAATTACTAATTAATTACTATTAATAAAGTGTTTAAACAAAATAAAATAAAGAATAGAATAAAAAATATATAAAAAAAAAAAAATTAAACTTTTCAGTTAACATTTAATATACAGTTTACAAATGTCTAAAATGGTGGGGGGTGTAAAATATATAAAGCAGACGAAAAAAAAAATTAAGGTCAGGGGTGTAAAATAAATAAAACAGATTAAAAAAAAAAATAAGGTCAGGGGTGTAAAATAAATAAAGCAGACGAAAAAAAAAAATAAGGTCAGGGGTGTAAAATAAATAAAGCAGACGAAAAAAAAAAATAAGGTCAAAAAACATTATCAAACAACATCACAAACAATATGTACCTTGAATCAAAATATCCCGAAGATCCAAATCCAAATGGGGATGGATGGTGCTCTAGCGACTCAGACAGGATCGCAAAAACCCACCACTGCGCCACAAACAGGATCGCAAAACTCCGACACACGATACTATCCTTGCAACAACCCAAAAAGAGACCCATAAAGTGCTCTGGAAACAATGGATGGGGGCGCAGTTATTAAAGCTAAGGTGATGTTGTGGTCACCAATCGGAGCTGAAGGGCGTTAACGAAAGAAAACAAAGTCCCGCCTGCGCCGCTGACTAATGTGTCGTCAACGAGGTCGCACATCGTTCACAAAAGGTGCCAAACACAGCGATTCAGGCTCACCAGCGGGACGCCAATGATCAAAATACGGTCCAGAACTCTAGTGAACGATCAACGAGATCACAGCAGGGGCCACGTCGTTGCTACATGCCACACACAACGACGTCACTAACGAGATCGCTAAATAGTGACGTATTTTAGCGATCTCGTTAGCGATCTTCTTTAGTGTGGCATACCCTTAAGTCATTCAGACAGTGAAGTTAGTTCAGTGCAGCCATCTTAGAGGGCTCAGTCAGTCAGTCTGCAGGAAGGTGAAGTGCAGAGCTGAGATTGAGAGGCTGCAGAGCTATTCAGTTCACAAGCAAGTGGAGTCTAGTAAAGAGTGAAACAGCAATCACTCCAGCCTAGTCAGAGCTGAATTTAGGAGTGTAGCTCAGAGAGAAAGTGTGCCGACGCTTAGAGAGCGGCGAAGAGGCAGCCCACCAACTGCCAGTGTGTGATCGTGTGACGATCCGGGTAGGCCGAAGGCGAGTGGAGAGTTAATGAGACAAAGGAGCCTTAATAGCTTACCTCAGCAAGTATTCACCGGACACCGGGGTCCGAGCCTATAGGGATCTCCATGACCCATTACGAGAACAACGGAGTTCCTGGAGGACTACAAGTCCCAGGAGTACCACAGAGCTGATACGTAGCAGGATCAGGAGGACGGAGTCTAGCAGTGCACTGCAAATAGAGACTGTGTACTTCAAAAAGAGGTCCAATCACAAGGTCAGCCAGGTGCAGACGGAGACCAAGTTAGACCTAGCTACAAGCAGGTCAGGACTTTATCACATAAAGGCAAGGAACAGGAGGCCACACACCTACTCAGTGGAGGAATCTGGATGTGCACCCTTCACCCTACAGTGCTCCGGGAAGTGCCTGCAACATCTTCAGTAAAGGTACCAAAGTGACTTATGTGTGTGTCTCCCTTATTGCCCCTGACTGCCGGGTCCCCGTCTGTCCTGCATTCCTACACATCTATCTGCCCTAGAGGAGAACCCAGCCTTACTTGTGGAAGGCTTACCATCTAGCTGCACAATATTAACCCTTCAGTGGATCTGCATAGCAGCGCTGGTCATCCTGACCAGGCACCACAAGTGGCGTCACGAATCACCCTCTAATATTCAATTCACCTGTAAATATCCCCCATTTTCAGTGAGTGCCCAGGGCAACGGACCGAGCTGTGCTACCCGTGACATTCCCCATAGAAATCGACGGGCTCTGTGCCGAGTACCCCACGGCCCTGGCGGACGACTCATCTCTGGCGTCACGAACAGGATTGCGTGCCCTGCAGCAACGGAGTAATTTGTGCCCGTTGCCACCGGGTACTGTGTGCCTCACTAAAAGACTGTTGTATATAGTGGTGAAGATTGCCCGCCATCGCCCGCCATTTACAGCGCCATGGCGCGAAAACTAGTAGGAGTACCTGCAAAAGCGCGCTGAGTCCTGGACATGCCCCCAACGCTGACGCGGCAGCAGGTCCTGTGGAGAGCTTTAGTGAACGCTTTGACGTCAGAGCGCCGGCGACGCAGGTCCTTCTACACCGCTGTGCCCTGCAGAGCTGCAGCCTTCAGAGAAGGTAGGCCACGCTTAACTAGGGGGGCGCAGACATGTCGCAGCCGCAAGCTGACAGGTGGGTGACCGCCCTAATGACTTACCAACCGGCGCTGCCGCGCAGGCTGGAAACGCTGGCCCCTCACCTGGTCCTGTGGCCCCGATAGTACCGCTAACGCTGCCATACATGCCTGGAGCGAAGTGGCTCCCTCAGTACAGTGGCAAGCCAGACACCCTGTCAGGGTTCAAGCGAAAAATATGCAGCATAATGGACATGTACCCTATGACAGAAAAGCAGAGAGCTGCAGTGGTAGTGGGACAATTGACTGGTGATGCAGAGAGGGAAGTAGAGACATGGTCAGCTGCAGACCAGGAATCAGTGCTTGCAATTTTCTTAAAGCTACAGACTATCTTTGAGGACCGTGAGTCGACCCGCCACCACAATTGTGGGTTACCAGGGCAATGGGGTACTCAGAGCCGAGCCCGTAGAAGTCAATGGGGATTGTCACAGGTAGCTGTGGCTCGGTCTGTGGCCCTGGCGGTCTGGCGTATGTTGGGGGAATATTTACAGGGGATAGGTTTATATACAGTTCGTGACGCCACCTGTAGTATTCTGGTAATTTGTACCAGCGCTGCTGTAGAGCTCTGAGGGGATGGTGATGCAGCTAGATGTCGGGTCCGCTACAGGTGGGACTCTTCCCTCAGGTCGGTAGTTAGGTAGGGATTGTGCAGGCATGCAATAATAACTCAGTCTCACACGGTCAGCGTCTTTCCATACCTTTACTTGTAAGATGTTCAAGCAGGTCCCAGGGAGGCTGATGGGGTTGATGGAGGATGAGCTTTGAGGCAACAGCTAAGCAAGTTAGGGGCCTCCTTTACTGTCCAATGAAGATGAGTACGACCAGCCTGAAGCGTAGTCCCCTCTATGATTCCAGCTTATCCAAAGCTGTGCTTCCCAGTCAATTTAGTGTTAGGAGCCTTTCTATGAGGGAGCTGAATCCTTATTTTGTCCTGCAGAGACTCAAAGTCTTCACTTCCCCTGACCCCAGTTACGTACTGACTATAAGGGGCTTGTTTGCCGCGACCTAGGGTCGGTAAATCTCTGGTTTTCTCTTCACTATGCTTGTAACAATAGTGATCCTTCGGTCCCCAGTGACCGGTAGCAATGTGCAGGACTCTTCCAAGCCAAACGCACTTTTCCAATAATCTTCCTTCCACTTTGCCCTTCGATTTGCTCAACTCTTAATAGCTAGTTCAGTCTTTCTTCCAGTGGGGCACAGCTCTGACTAGACTAAGGTGAATTAGACCACCTGTACCAGCCTCCACGTTCTGAACTGATGACAGGCTCAAACTGGACACGTCTACTCTGTCCAAGGACAGGAAACTGACTGACTAGAAATCACTCCCTTCCACACCCCTGCTGGGTGTGTCAGAAGTGTACATGATGTCATGAAGAGACCTTAACTGTTACCTCTCCACTCATCCTCCTGGTATTGTGTACCAGGGCTACACATTCCCCATGGTAAACGACAGCACTCCCGGGCTGTAAAATATAAAGAGACATTTTTGTTTATGCATGAAAACATTAAACAGTAAACAGTAATTCGTCCCATCCGGGAGGTGAGGATATCTTGAACGTTGCAAACATTAACATTTTATATAGAAATACAAAAGTATTAAATAGCATTCAATAAATATACAGTATTCTTGTGAAGGACCCGCACCAAACCTTCAACGTGGGTCCTGGGTGGGCTGCAGGACATCCAAATGCAGACCTCACTCAGTGCCACACCACACGGGTTTTTGGTTCAGAGGTAAGTCAAGGTTTCATGTGAAACCATTAAAAAGGCACTTTAGTGCAACTATTTACAGGATACAGTTTTTGGGCTGGCTCAGTCCTCAGCCTCTGAGTCCATTGTTAAACGAAGACATAATAGGGAAAAACACATTTATATATATAGACTTTTTACAGTATTCACATTAATTCGTTATAATCACTGCTGATATCTAATGGGTAATTTCCCTTTTGTGATTCTCTCTGATCTACGTGGTGTAGTTTCAGGTATATCAAGTTGCGATCTGTCTGCACTGCGTAACGGCAAACTATAGAACTGCCTTAATCTTTCTATGGATCTGGCAAGCGTACTGATGGCTGGGCGGTGTGAGTCAGCTTCACCAGGAGATCCCATAGTATGGGGCGCTGCTTCAGATGATCCATCTTGAGGTTCCACAGGTTGAGGTGTTGCTGGGATGGGTAACTCCTGAGCGGGCTCAACTGGCACCACAGGCACAACTGGAGGTAGAACTTCCTCTTGTGGCTGATAAAACTGCAACACTGGAATTATCACAGCATCTCCCAGTCTAGGCCAATCCGCAGGAAAATCTCCCAGATCGGTGTGTATGACCTCTTCCTTTCTTTCTCCTTGATTGAGGACAGGGTTCTTTTCACAACGTTTTAAGTGTTCTGGACACAACTTCAAATGATCTCTGGACACAGTGGTTGTTGTTCTTCCTCCGTCTTTACTGACGACACAAACTTTTCTGTTGTCATATTTAGAATCTTGTATGACGTAGGGTTCTTGCTCCCACTGATTATCCAATTTGTGCATCTTCCTTTTTCTTTTTAATACTACCTCTCCAGGCATCAAAGGCTTGGCAGGAGCATTTCGGTTGTAAACATCTTCCTGTTTCTCCCGTGCCTTATTGAGACTTTCCTCTACACAGATTTGTACTCTTCTGTATTGCTCTTGCCGATTGACGTCCCAGTTTTCAACAGCGTCATCTGCCTCCGGTTCTACCACTCCAAGTTCTAAATCCATTGGTAGTTTTCCGGGCCTTGCTCGCATAAGATAAGCTGGAGTGCAGTTAGTTGAGCTTACAGGTATATGATTATACAAATCAACCAAATCAGGTAGTAAATCCGGCCATCGATTCCTGTCTTCCAACGGTATGGATCTCAACAAGTCAAGGACAATATGGTTCATCTTTTCACAAAGACCGTTGGTTTGAGGGTGGTATGGTGTCGTTCTAATTTTCTTGCACCCATACATGTGGCAGAATTCCTTGAATAGATCAGCTTCAAAAGCAGGTCCCTGATCGGTTAAGACTTGCTCCGGATACCCATGCGGTCTACAAAAGCTTGCTTGAAAGGTCTTCGCGGCCGTCACTGCGGTCTGGTCCTTAACTGGAACGACTACCAGAAATCTGGAGTAATGGTCCACCATGGTCAAGGCGTATGAGTATCCAGTTCTACTTGGCGACAGTTTGACGTGGTCCAGGGCCACAATCTCCAGGGGACGAGTCGTCCGGATAGGTTGCAGGGGTGCCTTTTGACTACCGTAGTCCTTTCTTCTGAGACCACAGGGTCCACAGTTCCGACACCACCTCTCGATGGAGCTGCGCATCCCTACCCAATAGAACCGGCATCTCAACAGGGTCTCCAGCTTTCTCCAGCCAAAGTGTCCTGCTTGATCGTGGTATGCTTCCAACACCATTGGGACGTCTGCCTTGGGAACCACGATTTGCCAGACCATTTCATGGGTTCTGGGGTTGACGTATCTTCTGCACAACTTCTCACGGTATAGGAACAACCTGCTTTTCTCGTTCCACAGGAGCTTGGCTGACATAGGTGCATCCTTTTCCAGAGAGGAGCCTTCCTGTCTTAACAACTCCTTGATGCGGCTGACCACTGGATCACTGTCCTGAGTCTCTTTCCAACTATGATGGGGTAAAGGATTTAATGTTGCACCATTCTGCTTTCTGTGGACTCGATGCTCGTGGACTACCCCATTTCGATGGAACGCAGGTAGCTCAATTTCTTCCAGGTCGTCCGATTCTTCTTCCGTATCAGAGTCATGCGGCATTCGGGACAACGCATCAGCATTAGCATTCTTTCGACCTGCCCGGTACTTGATAGTAAACTGGTAATTGGACAACCGAGCCATCCATCGCTGCTCCATGGCACCCAGCTTGGCGGTTTCCAGGTGCGTTAACGGGTTGTTGTCTGTGTACGCCGTGAACTTATTGGAGGCCAGATAGTGCTTAAATCTTTCAGTAATGGCCCAGACCAGCGCCAGAAACTCTAGCTTGAAGCTGCTATAATTTTCCGGATTTCTCTCCGTTGGCCTGAGTTTTCTGCTAGCATAAGCGATGACTTTTTCTTGGCCATTCTGCTTCTGACTGAGAACTGCTCCCAAACCTTCATTACTGGCGTCGGTGTACAACAGGAACGGTTGGCTGTAATCAGGATAGGTTAAGATCTCTTCACCTGTAAGGATCTCTTTCATCTTTTGGAATGCTTCAGCCTGTTCTTTACCCCAATTAAAGGGAGGGTTTCTGCTCTTTAAGGATTGTCCTACCAGGAGGTCCTGTAAAGGAGCTGCCTTCTTCGTGTAATCTTTCACGAATCTCCTGTAGTAACCCGTTAGTCCCAGGAACTGTCGCACTTCCTTAAGGTTCTTCGGCTCCGGCCACTTCTGGATGGCAGTGACTTTCTCTGGGTCTGGCGCTACTCCTTCCGAACTGACGATGTGCCCCAAGTATTGTACCTTCTGTTTGAGTAGATGGCATTTTGAGGGTTTCAACTTCATCCCGTACCTGGACAGGGACTCGAATACTTCTGCCAGGTGTTTCAGATGGTCCTCATATGTCTTGGAATACACGATAACGTCGTCTAGGTATAGCAGCACGGTTTCAAAATTGAGATGTCCCAGACAGTTTTCCATCACTCTCTGAAATGTTCCTGGGGCACTACTAAGCCCAAACGGCATTCTGTCGAACTCACAGAGCCCCATTGGGGTGGTGAAAGCCGTTTTCTCACGATCCTCCTCAGCCACAGCCACCTGCCAGTAACCACTAGTCAGATCAAGGGTAGAAAAGTAGTTAGCCGTTTTCAGAGCAGCTAATGATTCCTCTATACGTGGTAGCGGGTATGCATCCTTGTGTGTTATGCGGTTCACCTGCCTGTAATCCACACACATTCTCATACTACCATCTTTCTTTTTAACCAGAACTAGAGGGGCTGCCCAGGGGCTACAACTATCCCTTATCACCCCGGCTTTCTTCATATCATTCAACATTTCTTTAGCCTTCTGATAATGAGCTGGAGGTATGGGCCTATACCGCTCTTTGATGGGAGGATGACTGCCTGTAGGGATATGATGTTGTACTCCCTTAATTGTCCCAAAATCAAGTGGATTTTTGCTAAACACTTGGGCGTACTCTTGCACCACCCGTAATACCCCTTGCTTCTGGTGAGCGGGAGTGGTGTCCGTCCCAACATGGAGTTGCTGACACCATTCCGCCACCTGAGTTGCTGGGTCATTGTCCTCCTCTATTTGACAGGAGTCTAAGGACTCAGCCGGGAGAATAGAATTATTATCAACAGCATGAAGTTTAGCAATGGTTGCATAACGGGGTAAGTTTACCTCATCATCTCCCCAATTGAGAAGCCGTACCGGTACTCTTCCATTCACCACTTCTACTACTCCTCTAGCAGTCATAAGTGTAGGTCTATGTTCTGAATGGTGGGGTTCTACTACAGCTTGGTAATTCTGTCCTCTCAGACCTATGGCTGCCCTGCACCAAATGATCATTTCACTCATTGGGGGTATCACAATAGGATCTGAGTCAGTGACCCGTACATTACCAATTTCGCCGTCGGTAAGCTTCGCTTGCTGCTGACACACCAGGGCCCGGATCTCTCTTTGGATTACTCCTCTCTGCCTTGGTCGGGCAATCTCAGCGAGCTGTTGGAGTAAGAACACAACTTCTCCCAAACAATTACCGATAATGTTAGTACCCAAAATGATATTTAAACCGTTCTCCTCATTTACAGTCTTTACTACCAGAAGCCCTTGGTCTTTCAACTCCTCTCTGCCCACCTTTACATCTACACATTTTGTTCCGAGTACTTCTACAGGAAGACCATTCGAAGCATACACAGTAAAGTCAAGGCTCGGAGGTTTAAGACTGTCCATTGACCAGTACTTGGTATATAGAGCATCAGGTATTAGGGTCACCTGCGACCCAGTGTCTAACAATGCTGGAACAGCAATACCATCTAGAATAATAGACAGGTAGGGTCGCCCGCCCACATACCTGCGGTTCCAGTCTAGGGGGCCTGACGGGTATTCTCCTGGGTGTTGGCCCTTGGACCCAGGTTCTGCCCGTTTAAAGGACACTGTGTAGACAGATGACCTTTCCGGTTGCAGCGATAACAGATGATCTCTCAACGAGAAGGGTGTTGATCAGAGGTTGCTCCTGGGGGTGGCGTTGTCCTCCTCCGGGGGGGCGACGTCTTCTTTCTTCTCCGGTGCATCCACGGGACGTCTTCTGGGCAGTCAGCTAACAAGATCTTTCCTTCCTCCTCTTTCCGCAGCTGTAGGGCACTCATCACAGCGGCCAGATTTTTAGTCAGCTGGCGCACCTCTGAGCGCAGACAGTCCAATTCACTAGGAGGTGTCACCTGCGCTTTGGCTTCAGCCACTAGCGGGGAAAAGGGGGTTACTGCCGGTTCCGGAGTGACTTCAGCCTGATGATGTTGGGTGGCCACCTCAGGTTTGCCCAGGGGCCGCAGCCCTTTTATTGCCATGTCCTTTAGGGCATCAAAGGTAGCATCAGGATGATCTAAGGACCACCAATTCACAGTTCTGCGTTCCTCTGGGGATCTCAATCCCTGTATAAATTGTTCTTTCAACATTTTATTCTCGTCGAAAGCATTTAAATTGTTAATTTGCTTGAGTGCTTTCAGGGCTCCCTGTAGTCGGCAAGCATAGTCCCGGATGCTGTCACCTGGCTGCTGTGAACAGTGATAGAAGGCCATCCGGAGATCCGTTTCCGTGCGGTCTTCAAATATGGCATGTAGCTTCAGGAAGATCGCAGGTACCGACTCCTGATCAACGGTATCCCAGGTCTCCACTTCCCTCTCAGCAGCGCCAGTTAGCTGCCCTATTAGCACAGCAGCTTTTTGTCTCTCAGGCATGGAGTACATTTCTAGGATGCTGCATAACTTCCGCTTGAAGCCTGCTAATGTGCCTGGCTCACCGCTGTATTGGGGAAGCCATTTCGCCCCAGGCATATATGGGAGCGTTAGTGGCATGATCGGGACTACCGGACTGGGTGCAGGGCCTGCGCCCCCATCTGGCGCTACAATACCAGACGGTGCGGGATTGGGGCCTCCGGCTGGGGCCGCACTGTCAGCCGGTTGTTGTGACATCTTTGCGCCCCTTGGTTAAACGGAGCCTACCGGTTTCAGACGCTGCTACTTCACAGGCACCGCAGTGGGAACAGGACCTTCGTCGCAGGCGCTCTGATGTCAGAGCGTTCACTTCCTGTTGCAGGACCTGCCGCTGAGTCAGAGCCGGGGGCGTGTCCAAGACTCTGCGCGCTCTTTCAGGTACGCCCACCTTCTTCTCCAACGCCTTAGGGCGCGAATCTGGCGGCAAATATGGCGGTATTTGGCGCCAAACAACAGCAACAGTCTTTTTCGCCAAAACACTCCACAGGCACACAGGGCTCGCAATGCTGCAAGTTTCGAATCCTGTTCGTGACGCCAAGTTTTTGTGTCGACCCGCCACCACAATTGTGGGTTACCAGGGCAATGGGGTACTCAGAGCCGAGCCCGTAGAAGTCTATGGGGATTGTCACAGGTAGCTGTGGCTCGGTCTGTGGCCCTGGCGGTCTGGCGTATGTTGGGGGAATATTTACAGGGGATAGGTTTATATACAGTTCGTGACGCCACCTGTAGTATTCTGGTAATTTGTACCAGCGCTGCTGTAGATCTCTGAGGGGATGGTGATGCAGCTAGATGTCGGGTCCCCTACAGGTGGGACTCTTCCCTCAGGTCGGTAGTTAGGTAGGGATTGTGCAGGCATGCAATAATAACTCAGTCTCACACGGTCAGCGTCTTTCCATACCTTTACTTGTAAGATGTTCAAGCAGGTCCCAGGGAGGCTGATGGGGTTGATGGAGGATGAGCTTTGAGGCAACAGCTAAGCAAGTTAGGGGCCTCCTTTACTGTCCAATGAAGATGAGTACGACCAGCCTGAAGCGTAGTCCCCTCTATGATTCCAGCTTATCCAAAGCTGTGCTTCCCAGTCAATTTAGTGTTAGGAGCCTTTCTATGAGGGAGCTGAATCCTTATTTTGTCCTGCAGAGACTCAAAGTCTTCACTTCCCCTGACCCCAGTTACGTACTGACTATAAGGGGCTTGTTTGCCGCGACCTAGGGTCCGGTAAATCTCTGGTTTTCTCTTCACTATGCTTGTAACAATAGTGATCCTTCGGTCCCCAGTGACCGGTAGCAATGTGCAGGACTCTTCCAAGCCAAACGCACTTTTCCAATAATCTTCCTTCCACTTTGCCCTTCGATTTGCTCAACTCTTAATAGCTAGTTCAGTCTTTCTTCCAGTGGGGCACAGCTCTGACTAGACTAAGGTGAATTAGACCACCTGTACCAGCCTCCACGTTCTGAACTGATGACAGGCTCAAACTGGACACGTCTACTCTGTCCAAGGACAGGAAACTGACTGACTAGAAATCACTCCCTTCCACACCCCTGCTGGGTGTGTCAGAAGTGTACATGATGTCATGAAGAGACCTTAACTGTTACCTCTCCACTCATCCTCCTGTATTGTGTACCAGGGCTACACATTCGCACTGAAACAGATCTCCGGATGAGGTTTTACCAATGCTCCCAGAAACCAGATGATAGCATTAGGGACTATGCCTGCCGACTACAAGGGGTCCTGCGAGCTCTCAAACAGGTTAACCCCATAAGTGTACGGGGACTGAGGTCCCAAGCTGAAAGCAGGACTGTGCACTGGTGGTCCTTGGATCATCCTGATGCTACCTTTGATGCCCTTAAGGATATGGCTATAAAAGGACTGCGACCCCTGGAAACACCCGAGATGGCAACCCAGTGTCACCCGAGTGAAGCCACCCTAAAGCCAGCAGCATCTACCTTTTCCCCGCTGGTTGCGGAAGCCAAAACGCAAGTGGCGCCCCCTACTGAGCTGGACTGTCTGCGCTCAGAAGTGCGCCAGCTGACCAAAAACCTGGCCACTGTAATGAGTGCCCTGCAACTGCCAACGGAGGAAGAAGGAAAGATCCTGCTAGCTGACTGCCCAGAGGATGTCCCTTGGATGAACCGGAGGAGAAGGAGGACGTCGCCCCACCGGAGGAGGATAACGCCACCTCCAGGAAGGACCCGCGACCAGCATCATCCTCGCCGAGAGATCATCTGCTACCGCTGCCACAGAGAAGGTCACCCAGCAGGTCGGTGTCCTTTAAACGAGCAAATCCTGGGTCCGAGGGCCAACACCCAGGAATAGACTCCTCAGGCCCCTCAGACTGGAACCGCAGGTTTGTGGGAGGAAGACCATACCTGTCACTCATACTGGACGGGATCGCAATCCCTGCCCTTCTGGACACTGGATCTCAGGTAACCGTCATACCTGATGTTCTTTACAATAGATACTGGTCCAGTGACGGTCTCCAACCCCCAAACCCTGACTTTGCCGTATACGCCTCTAATGGCCTCCCTCTTGACTTACTGGCGGCTAAAAACGTAGACGTAAAAGTGGGGAGAGTGGAGCTAAAAGATCAGGGACTTCTTGTAGTGAAGACTGTTAATGAGGAAAATGGGTTGAATGTGGTTTTAGGCACTAACATTATTAGTAACTGTTTGGAGGAGGTTGTGTTTTTACTCCAACAGCTCGCCGAAGTTGCCAGACCAAGGCAAAAGGGAGTGATCCGGAAGGAGATCCGGACCCTGATGTGCCAGCAGCAAGTGAAACTGACCGGTGGTGAGATTGGTAATGTACGGGTAACAGACCCGAACCCCATTGTGATACCCCCAATGAGTGAAATGCTTATTTGGTGTAGAGCAGCAATAGGTCTGAGAGGACAGAACTACCAAGCAGTAGTAGAGCCCCATTGTTCAGAACACAGACCTACACTCTTGACTGCCAGAGGGGTAGTGGAGGTACATAATGGGAGGGTGCCAGTTCGTCTTCTCAACTGGGGAGAGGATGAAGTCAAATTACCACGTTATGCCACTGTTGCTAAGTTACATGCTGTGGATAATAACTCCATTCACACGACGGAGCCCTTAACCTCCCCACAACCAGTGGAGGATAACAGTCCGACCACCCAGGTGGAGGATTGGTGTCAGCAGCTCCATGTCGGGACAGACACCACTCCAGCCCACCAGAAACAAGGAATATGCCGAGTAGTTCAGGAGTATGCACAGGTATTAAGCAAACACCCACTCGACTTTGGGAAAATTAAAGGGGTTCAACATCACATCCCCACAGGCAATCATCCTCTCATCAAAGAACGGTACAGGCCTATACCACCAGCACACTACCAGAAAGCCAAGGAAATGTTGCGTTATATGAAGGAAGCAGGGGTGATAAGGGATAGTTGCAGTCCCTGGGCAGCACCTCCAGTCCTAGTCAGGAAAAAGGATGGAAGCATGAGAATGTGTGTAGATTACAGACAAGTAAATCGCATTACACATAAAGATGCATACCCTTTACCACGCATTGAGAAATCCTTAGCTGCACTAAAGACTGCTAATTACTTTTCCACCCTTGACCTTACTAGTGGGTACTGGCAAGTAGCTGTGGCTGAGGAGGATCGGGAGAAGACGGCTTTTACCACCCCGATGGGACTCTGTGAGTTCGACAGGATGCCGTTTGGACTCAGCAGTGCCCCTGAAACGTTCCAGAGAGTGATGGAGAGCTGCCTGGGACATCTCAACTTTGAAACTGTGTTGCTGTACCTGGACGACGTAATTGTATACTCCAAGACGTATGAAGATCACCTGAAGCACTTGGCAGAGGTATTCGAGTCACTGTCCAAGTATGGGATGAAACGGAAGCCTTCAAAGTGCCATCTGCTCAAACAAAAGGTACAGTATCTGGGACATATTGTCAGCTCAGAAGGAGTAGCGCCAGACCCCGAGAAGATCACCGCCATTCAGAAATGGCCGGAGCCGAAAAATCTCAAGGAGGTGCGACAGTTCCTGGGACTGACAGGATACTACCGGAGGTTTGTGAAGGATTACACCAAGAAAGCAGCGCCTCTGCAAGACCTCCTGGTAGGACAATCCCTCAAGAGCAGAAATTCTCCATTCCACTGGGGTAAAGAACAGGCTGAGGCATTCAAGGAAATGAAGGAGATCCTGACAGGTGATGAGATCCTAGCCTATCCTGACTACAGCCAGCCGTTCCTGCTGTATACTGATGCCAGCAATGAAGGATTGGGAGCTGTCCTCAGTTAGAAGCAAAATGGCCTGGAGAAAGTCATCGTCTATGCAAGCAGGAAGCTCCGCCCGACCGAGAGGAACCCAGAGAACTATAGCAGTTTCAAGTTGGAGTTCCTGGCACTGGTCTGGGCCATCACGGAAAGGTTTAAGCACTACCTAGCCTCCAGCAAGTTCACTGCCTACACTGATAACAACCCCTTGACGCATCTTGAAACAGCTAAGCTGGGAGTCATGGAACAACGCTGGATGGCTCGGCTGTCCAACTACCAATTTACAATCAAGTACCGAGCGGGCCGCAAGAATGCCAACGCTGATGCCCTATCCAGGATGCCTCATGAATCGGACACAGAAGAAGAAGTGGATGTGTGTAGCCCTGGTGTGAAGGCACACGCAGTACCCTGGAGGATGTGTGGAGAGTTAGCAGTTTAATGCTCTATAACCATTCACTCCAACACACACTTAGACACACCCTTAGGGTATTTAGTCACTCGTCAGGGAGTGGTCAGGGGTCATTCAGTGATTCATTCAGTCGGTCTAGCCTGGACTTGGAGGGAGGAAGTAGTCCAGCCTGAGTCTGTCAGCAGTTCAGAAAGTGGAGGCCAGTAAAGGTGAGCCAGATCACCTCAGCCTGGTCAGAGCTGTGCCCCACTAGAAGACGGACTGAGACATTTATTGAGAAGGAAGAGATAGTTGCAGATACTTCAGTCTCCTGTCCCAAGGACAGTGAAGGTTCAGAGACGTGCTCCTGCCTAGAGGAATACTGAGATTCTGGCAACAAGCTCTGGAGAGAAGTAAGAAAGGATTGACTTATATGACTGTGGAAGTGTGGAGTGCTTATGCTACAAGCGCGGACAAGGCGAAGGGCACAGTGGTAGGAATTCAGACGTGCTTTAGGATTGGAGAAGTCCTGCACATTGTCACCGGTCACTGGGGACCGAAGTATCACTATAGCTTCATGCATAGTGGTAGAAAAACCAGAGGCTTACTGGACCTTAGGTAACAGAAAGCAGCCCTTGGAGTGTCGGTACGTAACTGGGGTCAGGGGGAGTGAGAACCTTGAGCCTGATCAGCAAGAATAGGAACTCAGCTCTCTCATAGGAAGGCTCCAACCACAAAAACTGACCGGGCAGTACAGCTTTGAAATAACTGGAGTTTATAGAGGGAACTACGCTTTATGCTGGTTGGACTCATCATTGTGAAAGTAAAGGAGGCCCCTAACTTGTCCAGCTGCTACCTCAAAACACATTCTCCATTGGATCAGCCTCCCTGGGACCTGCCTTACCATCTTACAAGTAAAAGGTATGGAAAGACGCTGACGGTGTGAGACTGAGTTATTTAATTGCATGCCTGCACAACCCCACCATAACCATCGACCTGAGGGAAGAGTCCCACCTGTAGGGGACCCGACATCTAGCTGCCTCACCATCCCCTCAGAGATCTACAGCAGCGCTGGTACAAATTACCAGAGACTACAGGTGGCGTCACGAACTGTAAATATATCTATCCCCTGTAAATATTCCCCCAACATACGCCAGACCGCCAGGGCCACAGACCGAGCCACCGCTACCTGTGACAAACCCCATAGACTTCCATGGGCTCTGCTCTGAGTACCCCATTGCCCTGGTAATCCACAATTGTGGTGGCGGGTCGATACAGATGATCTGGAAGAGATTGAACTACCTGCCTTTCACAGGAATGGGATGATCCACGAGCAACAAGCCTGCAGGAGGTCGCGTGGTAAGACGTTAAATCCTTTACCTCACCACAGCTGGAAGGAGACTCAGGACAGCGATCCAGTTGTCAGCCGAATCAAGGAGCTGATAACTCAAGAAGGTTCCTCCTTGGAGAAGGATGCGCCTCTACAAGCAAAGCAGCTGTGGAATGAGAGAAGCCGGTTGTTCATCTACCGTGAGAAGCTGTGCTGGAGGTACGTCAACCCAAGGACCCATGAGATGGTATGGCAGATAGTAGTCCCCAGAGCAGACATCCAGATGGTGTTAGAAGCCTACCACGATCAAGCGGGACACTTTGGCTGGAAGAAGCTGGAGACCCTGTTGAAGTGTCGTTTCTACTGGGTGGGAATGCGCAGCTCCATTGAGAGGTGGTGCCAGAACTGTGGACCTGTGGCCTCAGAAGAAAAGACTACAGCAGTCAGAAGGCACCCCTGCAACCCATCAAGACGACTCGTCCCTTGGAGATCGTGGCCCTGGACCATGTCAAGTTGTCACCCAGCGGTCAGGATACTCCTATGCCCTGACTATGGTGGATCACTACTCCAGGTTCCTAGTGGTCGCCCCTGTCAAAGATCTGACGGCAGAGATAGCAGCAAAGACGTTCCAAGCGTATTTCTGCAGACCACACGGATATCCTGAGCAGGTGCTAACTGACCAAGGCCCAGCCTTCGAGGCCAAATTGTTCAAAGAGTTCTGTCACTTGTACGGGTGTAAGAAGATAAGAACCACACCGTACCACCCCCAAACCAATGGTCTCTGTGAGAAGATGAATCACATCGTCATTGACCTGCTGAAGACTGTACCACTCGAGGAGAGAAATCGGTGGCCAGACTTACTACCTGACCTGGTAGATCTGTACAATCACATACCTGTGAGTTCCACCAATTGCACCCCAGCTTATCTCATGCAGGCAAGACCAGGAAAGTTGCCCATGGATCTGGAGTTTGGTGTTGTAGAACCAGAAGCAGATGTGACTACTGAAGACTGGGACACCAACAGACAGGAACAGTACAGAAAAGTACAGGCCTGTGTTGAAGATAGTCTCAATCGAATAAGGGATAAACAAGAAGATCGCTACAACAAAAGTGCGCCAGCTGAACCTTTCGCACCTGGTGAAGTCGTACTGAAAAGAAAGAGGAGGATACACAAACTTGACGATCAATGGGAAAGAGAGCCCTACATCGTACAGAATTCAAGGTTTGACAACAAGAAAACGTGCATAATAAGCAAGGATGGAGGAAGAACGACTGCAACTGTATCCAGAGACCACCTAAAGTTGTGTCCGGATCCGTTAAAGCTTCAGGAAGAAGAACCTGTTGTCAATCAGGAAGAGCGTGATGAAGCAGTCATACATACAGACTTAGGAGATTTCCCCGCGGATTGGCCCAGAATTGGAGAAGCTGTAATCATTCCTGTGCTTCAATTCTATCAACCACAAGGAGAACCTCTACATTCAGTTGCACCAGTTGTTGCAGTAGAGTCAGTCCCAGAGGAACCTGCCCCAGCAGAGCCCCAAGAAGCTGAATCTCAGGAAGAAGGATCCCCTGCAGAAGTCGAGCCAGTTCACCCAGCTCACAGTATACTTGCCAGATCCCTAGAGAGGCTAAGGCAGTACTACAACCTACCTGCACGCAGGAATAACAGGGTAACTGACACCTCACCTACCACTACACCACGTAGGTCAGTACGCATAGCAAGGGGGCAATTACCTGTTAGGTACAGAGAGTAGGACCTAACTCATGAAAATAATTATCAAGAACCACTGTATATAAATGTATATATTGTTGCTATAATAAACTATTTTTCCTTTTAAAATTGAAACAAGTGGAATGGACATTATTTTTACTTGTTTTCCCTACCCTTTTTGAGCATCCTTTTCCAAAAGAGACTGGGACTTTTATGGTTGCTCAATTCCTCATTGTGTTAATGTATATAGTTGTTCATTTACCGTTATGCAACAGTTCAAGAGTGCCTTACCTCTGTAAAGGAAGAGTTATTTATACAATGTTTATTGTTCTTTGTTTTGTATTTCAGCCCCGGAGTGCTGAGTTCTACTAGGGGGGAATGTGGAGCCCAGCTGCAACTGAATCCATATCTCCCAGAAGGGTGCACTGAAAGAATACACCACTAGAGGTCATTATACACATGCACACACGTTCATTTATCCCAAAGACCACCAGAGGGAGCTGTTTTAGACATATAAAAGAGAGGGAACACAGGAAACACTAAGTCATTCAGACAGTGAAGTTAGTTCAGTGCAGCCATCTTAGAGGGCTCAGTCAGTCAGTCTGCAGGAAGGTGAAGTGCAGAGCTGAGATTGAGAGGCTGCAGAGCTATTCAGTTCACAAGCAAGTGGAGTCTAGTAAAGAGTGAAACAGCAATCACTCCAGCCTAGTCAGAGCTGAATTTAGAAGTGTAGCTCAGAGAGAAAGCGTGCCGACGCTTAGAGAGCGGCGAAGAGGCAGCCCACCAACTGCCAGTGTGTGATCGTGTGACGATCCGGGTAGGCCGAAGGCGAGTGGAGAGTTAATGAGACAAAGGAGCCTTATATGCTTACCTCAGCAAGTATTCACCGGACACCGGAGTCCGAGCCTATAGGGATCTCCACGACCTATTAGGAGAATACCGGAGTTCCTGGAGGACTACAAGTCCCAGGAGTACCACAGAGCTGATACGTAGCAGGATCAGGAGGACGGAGTCTAGCAGTGCACTGCAAATAGAGACTGTGTACTTCAAGAAGAGGTCCAATCACAAGGTCAGCCAGGTGCAGACGGAGACCAAGTTAGACCTACGTAGCTACAAGCAGGTCAGGACTTTATCACATAAAGGCAAGGAACAGGAGGCCACACACCTACTCAGTGGAGGAATCTGGATGTGCACCCTTCACCCTACAGTGCTCCGGGAAGTGCCTGCAACATCTTCAGTAAAGGTACCAAAGTGACTTATGTGTGTGTCTCCCTTATTGCCCCTGACTGCGGGTCCCCGTCTGTCCTGCATTCCTACACATCTATCTGCCCTGGAGGAGAACCCAGCCTTACTTGTGGAAGGCTTACCATCTAGCTGCACAATATTAACCCTTCAGTGGATCTGCATAGCAGCGCTGGTCATCCTGACCAGGCACCACAAGTGGCGTCACGAATCCCCATACCAATATTCAATTCACCTGTAAATATCCCCCATTTTCAGTGAGCGCCCAGGCAACGGACCGAGCTGTGCTACCCGTGACATTTCCCATAGAAATCGACGGGCTCGGTGCCGAGTACCCCACGGCCCTGGCGGACGACTCACCCCTCTCGGCTTATACTCGAGTCATATACCGGAGGGGGAGCGCGGCTGTCACATATACTCACCCCCTCTTGGCACGGTCTCTGCAGCCCCCCTGCTTCTCCCATGGTGTCTGGCACCTGTGTTCAGTGGTCACGTGGTACCGCTCATTAAAGTCATGAATATATGTATATTCATGACTTTAATGAGCGGTACCACGTGACCGCTGAAGGAATGAAGAGCTGCGGCGCCGATGACAATGGAGAAGCAGGGGCTGCAGAGACGCGCCAGGAGGGGGTGAGTATGATGGGGAGGACGGGGGGAGTCATGCTATATTCACCTGTCCCCGTTCCATTGCTGCACACTGCTCTGTCCTCACGTCCTCTGGCTGTGACGTTCAGGTCAGAGGGTGCGATGACGTGGTTAGTGCGTGCCGTCTGCCTGAACTTTCACAGCCAGAGGACCCGGAAGACACAGCGGCGCGCGGCGGTGGAACGGGGACAGGTGAATATCGCAGGTGCCGGGGACCTGAGCCAGCGGTGACACCGGCACCTGTCCCCCATAGCGCACCGGTGTCCCCGCCTGCTCAGGACACTGGCACCTGGCCCCCAGCGACGAGAGGTGAGTATGTCTTATTTTTTATTTTATTTTTATTTTATTCGCAGCAGCAGCATATGGGGGCATATTCTATGGATCATTTTATGGGGCCATAACCTTTATGGAGCAGCATATGGGGGCATATTTTATGGGGCATCTTATGGGACCATAACCTTTATGGAGCAGCATATGGGGGCATATTCTATGGGGCATCTTATGGGACCATAACCTTTAAGGAGCAGCATATGGGGGCATATTCTATGGATCATTTTATGGGGCCATAACCTTTATGGAGCAGCATATGGGGGCATATTCTATGGGGCATCTTATGGGACCATAACCTTTATGGAGCAGCATAAGGGGGCATATTCTGTGGGGCATCTTTTGGGGCCATAACCTTTATGGAGCAGCATATGGGGGCATATTCTATGGGGCCATAGCATTTGTGGAGCAGCATATGGGGGCATATTCTATGGGACATCTTATGGGGCCATAACATTTATGGAGCAGCATATGGGGGCATATTCTATGGGGCATCTTATGGGGCCATAACATTTATGGAGCAGCATATGGGGGCATATTCTATGGGGCATCTTACCAGGCCATAATGTTTATGGAGCAGCATATGGGGCCTATTCTATGGGGCATCTAATGGGGCCATAACCTTTATGGAGCAGCATATGGGGCATTTTATTCCATGGAGCATCTTATGGGGCCATAATTAACCTCAGTGCAGCATTATATGGGGCGTATTTTGTATGGTGAATCTTATGGGGCCATCATGAACTGTATGGAGCATAATATGGGGCTCCTGATTCAATATGGATATTCAAAAACATTTAACCTACTGATGTCTCAATTAATTTTGCTTTTATTGGCATCTATTTTTATTTTTGAAATTTACCAGTAGCTGCTGCAGTTCCCACCCTAGGCTTATACTCGAGTCAGTAAGTTTTCCCAATTTTTTGTGACAAAATTAGGGGGTCGGCTTATAATTGGGTCGGCTTTACTCGAGTATATACAGTACATTACAGCTATTATCTTTGATCAAGTCATAAGCTAGTGTCCCACCTAAGAACAAATTAATTGTCACCTTCCTGAGCACGTTAAAATATTAAGGATAAATTGACTAACCCTGAAAATGCCAATTATCCAAAGACAAGACAGAGGTCTTGGACATCCACTTTTAGGGCATTACTAATATCAGCATATAAAACCAAAGAAATGGGCTGACACCCCTGTTGGTATAAGTGCAATGTGTAGGCGCACATTCACACTGTGATCATTAACAGACAAATCCTAGGATAGAAATAATAAACAAATACCCTGCAGTAAGTAAATAGGAACAGTACATGTAGGTAACATGGGGTACTTAATTGATACTATTTTGATAAAAAAAAATTAAAATTTATCCCACCGCGACAAGGTGTACCCCAGTCAGGATGGTCTCTAACTCTTGTACTTCACCACACATATCTGCCAGCAGACCTCAAAATGGACTGGGCAGTGCACGACCCAGGAATGACTGTTTTGCACCTGCCTGCGGAAAGCTCCTGAATTTTTCAGACTATAAGATTCAGCTGACCATAAGAAGCACTCCAAATATTGAGTATTGAGGAGGAAAGTAGGAAAAACAAATTTCAATGTGTCAAATGGGGGTCCGTCTTATAGTCCGAATTTAGCTTACCCGGGAGGTAGGATCTAAATCTGCTCATGTGCCACCTCCAGTGGCCATTTTCTTGAAAGCTCACGCCAAGAGAGCAATGTGCAGAACGGGCACTCTGATCCTGCCTGCACCACCATTTTCTTGAAAAGCGCCCCGGGACACCCGCTTCTCCCAGCCCAGGGCCAGCAGCATCTCCCTGTAGCCAGTTTTCTGCGACCATGACCCCACTACACCGCCGTCACCTCTCCCCCCGGTAAGTTACATTCGAACTACAGTTTTCCTCCCAAATTTTTTTTTTGGGGAATGTGCATCTTATAGTCCACAAAATGCTGTACGTAGACCAGATGCACAGCCCAAAAAGCATGTGACCAGACCGGTTCTTCAGTCTTCTCCAATTGAAAAAACGCTTTCACATATACAGTATTTTTTGGTTACAGGGAAGATTAACAGGTCTGGTCATATGCTATTCTAGCTCAAGCTCAGGGAGGTTGGATGGAGATCGTTTGTGAACAGCAGTTTTCAGCTCTTTCCACAGATTCTCGATTGCATTCAGGTCTGGACTTTGACTTGGCCATTCTAACACCTGGAATGTTACAGTGTGGTCTGAGTCTGGATCAAGACGTGGAGATTAAAGTTGGGGATGAAATCATTTGGCTATAGAGACCAATACATAGGAAATGTAGTATGACATGTCACCCGATAAAGTGTAACTGATGTGTGTGCAAACTGCAGAAGAAACCGCTCTTTGCCGCAGCTCTCCACTCCATCTGACAGAAAGTGAGCCTGACTTCTCACTCTGGCTTATGTGGACAAAATGCATGGTTCATTACACTTCTATGACTTTAAATGGGAATTATCACACAGACTTTCGAAACAGCCTTTTGTTAGGGCACACTATGTGTAAGGACAGTCCTTGGGTCCTTTTATAGTTCTCCTGGACTGATTTTATATGGGGTTTCTGATTCCCACACTACATCTGCAGGGTGCCCTGTAACCGATCATGACATTGACTGTAGCAATCAATGTGTTGAACAGCTGAGATTAGAGTTATCGGCCATTACAGTGGGAAAATTGTGTAAGATTATGTTCCCATGTGTAAAAATTCTGTGTTTTTTCTGCCTGTCTCTCAATCTGCTCTGACTATTGTTTTGAGACATTTTTCCATATATTTTTTATGCATTTTCACATTTTTGGATTTGCTGCAGCATCTTTAGTCCCGAACCTCGGGGATTCTGCACGTAAAAAACACGTTTTTCCCCCCAGATAAGCCTATATAGAAAAAACACACAGTTCATCAGTGTCTTTAATCGCATGGTGGGTATGAGTTTTCATGAAACTCATCCACTGTGATTAAACTAGGGTTATCTGTCCCTGTTGAAATTTTCAGAAAAAGCTGCAGCTTGACGAATCCTAACGGTGTGCAATTCACACCCCTTAAGATTCAGCTTTTCTTGTCGGTTCCCGCAGTCATCACAGGATCCATGCAAACTAGAGTCTCAGCCGCAACACATTAGAATATTACACATCGCATTCTTGACGTCATATAGTTCTGCTAGAATTGGCAAGCAGAGCCAAATCCTAATGGTGCGTGGCACTACACAGCATTAGGATCCTGTAAACTGCAGCTTTTGACAACAGTTTCATCAGGTATGAACAACCCCTTTACATGCAGCAGATTTTCTGCACAAAAATACAAAAGAAAAAAAAGTAATTTTTTTCTCTACATGGGAACATGGCCTAATGATGCACGAATGACATTACTGTCAAAGCTACAATAAGAGGGCATATTGGTGATTATTAAAGGGATCCTGTCAGTTGATTCATGAAGCCCAAACAGTGCTCAGCATGAATTGCAGTCTGGTTACCCAATTACAGCTATGTGTATTATTTTCTAAAAAAAAAACTCTGGAATTTTAGAAATAATATTCTTGAAAGGATACCGTAGCTGGAGACCAGACTAGTCTGGCTGTGTCCCCAGGACTGATCTGGGCCCTGGGAAAAGCCGGCCAGGGCGGAGCCGGTCTAGGCTATGGTCCAAGGCTGGATCTTTAAAGGGTTAAAACAATATTGTATCCACTGTACCAGCCTCCTGTAAAACTTGTTATTCTTTGGGGTACTCTGTTGCAGCTGAGAGCACCAAAATCCATGCCTTGAATATACACTGCTCAAAAAATAAAGGGAACACTGAACAGAATTTAACTCCAAGTAAATCAAACTTCTGTGAAATCAAACTGTCCACTTAGGAAGCAACACTGATTGACAATCAATTTCACATGCTGTTGTGCAAATTGATTAAACAGATGGAAATTATTGGCAATTATCAAGACACACTCAATAAAGGAGTGGCTCTGCAGGTGAGGACCACAGACCACATTTCAGTACCAATGCTTTCTGGCTGATGTTTTGGTCACTTTTGAAAGTTGTTTGTGCTTTCACACTCGTGGTAGCATGAGACTGACTCTACAACCCACACAAGTGGCTGAGGTAGTGCAGTTCATCCAGGATGGCACATCAATGTGAGCTGTGGCAAGAAGGTTTGCTGTGTCTGTTAGCGTAGTGTCCAGAGGCTGGAGACGCTACCAGAAGACAGGCCAGTACACCAGGAGATGTGGAGGGGGCCGTAGGAGGGCAACAATCCAGCAGCAGGACCGCTACCTCCGCCTTTGTGCAAGGAGGAATAGGAGGAGCGCTGCCAGAGCCCTGCAAAATGACCTCCAGCAGGCCACAAATGTGCGTGTGTCTGCATCCTCCATGAGGATGGTCTGAGTGTCCGACGTCCACAGATGGGGGTTGTGCTCACAGTCCAACACTGTGCAGAAAGCTTGGCATTTGCCACAGAAAATCCAAGATTGGCAAATTCGCCACTGTCGCCCTGCGCTCTTCACAGATGAAAGCAGGTTCACACTGAGCAGATGTGACAAAGTCTGGAGACGCCATGGAGAGCAATCTGCTGCCTACAACATCCTTCAGCTTGACCGGTTTGGCAGTGGGTCAGTAATGGTATAGGGTGGCTTTTCTTTGGAGAGCCGCACAGCCCTCCATGTGCTCACCAGAGGTAGCCTGACTGCCATTAGGTACCAAGATGAGATCCTCAGACACCTTGTGAGACCATATGCTGGTGCGGTTGGCCCTGGGTTCCTCCTAATGCAGGACAATGCCAGACCTCATGTGGCTAGAGTGTGTCAGCAGTTCTTGCAAGATGAAGGCATTGAAGCCATGGACTGGCCCGCCCGTTTCCCAGACCTGAATCGATTGAGCAAATCAGGGACATCATGTATCGCTCCATCCACCAAAGTCACGTTGCCCCACAGACTGTCCAGGAGTTGGCGGATGCTTTAGTCCAGGTCTGGGAGGAGATCCCTCAGGAGACAATCAGCCTCCTCATCAGGAGGATGCGCAGGCATTGTAGGGAGGTCATACAGGCACAGTGAGGTCATACAGGCACGTGGAGGCCACACACACTACTGAGCATCATTTTGACTTGTTTTAAGGTCATTAGATTCCACTTTAATTTTGTGTGTGACTCCAAATCCAGGCCTCCATTGGTTAATAAACTTGATTTCCATTGATGATTTTTGTGTGATTTTGTTGTCAGCACATTCATCTTTGTACAGAACAAAGTATTCAATGAGAATATTTCATTCATTCAGATCCAGGGTGTGTTCTTTGAGTGTGCCCTTTATTTTTTTGAGCAGTGTATTTTATAAGAGAAATGACCTACAGGCAAGGGATATATAAGTCACACTTGTGTATTTTACATTTCTGCTTTTTTTTTGTTCATAGTGACTCCTCATCTTTGGCACAATACTTCAGTATCCTGGAGCTCCTGGCTTTATATCTCGGTATACGAGTTGGACATAGTTTCTCTCCATCTCCTCAGCTGGGAGTTTCATTGAACTACAAGTGCATCATGTTATTGTATATCTATGTATTAAATCCTGACAGATTGTATATTTATTTTTGTAAAATAAATGAAGAAAACTTGTAAGTTGACGTAAGATGATTAAAATGTTACGGCTCCTGTGTTTTTAATTTCTATGGTTTGTCTCATTATCAGTAGAAAAATATTTAGAGTTGAGAGTCCTCAGTGGTTGATACCTTTTAATGGCTAACTGAAAAGATGGTAACAAATTGCAAGCTTTCGAGACTACTCAGGTCTCTTCATCAGGCTGAACTAATACAAAATCTGAAGAATCACATATTTATACACAAAAACACAGAAAAAATGCAATAGGTAAGACAAGTGACGTGAAGCAGAATAGTCATTATGGCAGAGGGATGAGCATAAATATTGGAACAATTCATAGATAAGGAGAGAAAGTTTTATTACCCTCTGATTGGGGTCTGGTAATGTTTTGTGATGTTTTCACAGGGTATTTGGAGTAAATTCCTTAATTGATGTAATAGGCCATAAAACCATGTGACAGGTTCATTCCAGCATTAAGAGTGTCAAAGGTCACCATCAATTTGTATTCGCAAATTCTTCTCTGCCTCTGAGATGTGAATCTGCTTCTTAGTACCAGTATTTTCATATCTGACATGCTATGATCAGGGGAGCAAAAATGTTTTGCCACAGGTAGAAGAAAAAAAAAAGAATGGATCTACCTGTAGCAAAACATTTTTGCTCCCCTGATCATAGCATGTCAGATATGAAAATACTGGTACTAAGAAGCAGATTCACATCTCAGAGGCAGAGAAGAATTTGCGAATACAAATTGATGGTGACCTTTGACACTCTTAATGCTGGAATGAACCTGTCACATGGTTTTATGGCCTATTACATCAATTAAGGAATTTACTCCAAATACCCTGTGAAAACATCACAAAACATTACCAGACCCCAATCAGAGGGTAATAAAACTTTCTCTCCTTATCTATGAATTGTTCCAATATTTATGCTCATCCCTCTGCCATAATGACTATTCTGCTTCACGTCACTTGTCTTACCTATTGCATTTTTTCTGTGTTTTTGTGTATAAATATGTGATTCTTCAGATTTTGTATTAGTTCAGCCTGATGAAGAGACCTGAGTAGTCTCGAAAGCTTGCAATTTGTTACCATCTTTTCAGTTAGCCATTAAAAGGTATCAACCACTGAGGACTCTCAACTCTAAATATTTTTCTATCTACTGGCTAACACGGTACGAAGATATACATCTTTACTGTCTCATTATCAGTGTAAATTGATATCAGATTGGTGGAATATGCCGCCACTATAATGGAAGTGGAGCCGCACGGTCACACACGTATGTCACTGCTGTGTGTTTCTTCCCTGTTGGCTGCTCGGTCTCTCTTTAGCGCTGCTGTGTTGGGATACAGTCCTGATTAGTCACTACAGGCAGTCTGAGGCGGTTCAGAGTCTCAGGCTGCTGCCTTGTTCCCCCGATCCTTTACACTGCAGCACTGCATTTTCAAGATGAATGTGGTATTTAAGCCAATCCCTTTAGTAACACAGAATGATTATAAACTACGATTAAACCAACAGTGTGGGTGCTGTAGGGGAAAACAAGCACACAGAATAGGGTAAAATCCTACAGGAGAAGGTTAGATCAATGTGAATCAGTTGTGGTCACCTGGTGTGGGTGTGAGACACAACCATGATAAAGGGTTCAGATCCAGCAGATAATTTTCCAAGTAGGGATAAAAACATGCTAAAAAAATTAAAAAAGTCTTGCATTAATTTTAAAGATTCTTTTATTTCACTACCCATTTCAATATTGCAAGGGCATCTTTTTCAAGAGAAAAAAACAAGTAACATACTGGGCCACTGAGACATTAAAAGGCTAAAATAGGCACCAAGAAATCTAAAGTAACATCCACCGAAGGGTTGAGATTCAAATTCAAAAAGAAGGTGGAAAAGCAAGAGGAGAGTGCAAAGTAAAAGCACATCATGGTGATAAAACACTTGAAGACAGACTGGATGTATATTTCAAAGGGAAACTAGATGTTTGAAATAAAACTAAAGGAAAATGTAATTGATAATTGCTAAAGAGTGTGTGGGTAAAGTGGGATTAGAACATGACAGATTAGGCAGAAAATAAAGGCTGGGTCTCACATAGCAATACACCAGCGATCCCGACAACGATATGCACTTGTCAGGATCGCTGGTGTATCGCTACATGATCGCTGCTGAGTTGCCAAACAGGCAGCTCAGGGCAGCGATCAGCACAAGGACACTGCGTGTAACATCGCTTAGTTACCCGCAGTGTACCTTGGATACCAGTGCCCTGATGCAGGGAGCTGGTATCCAAGGTACACAGCAGGTTTCCAAGCGCTGCGCGGTGCCTGGAAACTCGCTGTGTACCTTGGATACCAGCTCCCTGCATGAGGGCGCTGGTATCCAAGGTACACAGCGGGTATCTAGGCACTGCCCCGCGCCTGGAAACCCGCTGTGTACCTTGGTTACCAGCGGATCGCTGGTCTCCCGCCTGTCACACGCAGCGATGCGTGCCTGTCAGCGGGAGACCAGCGATCAAAAAAATGTCCTGACATTTCAGCGACGATCAGCGATACCCGGCAGGGGGGCTGATCGTCGCTGAATGTCACACACTGATATCGCTGGTGAGCTCGCTGCTGCGTCACAAAACTAGTGACTCAGCAGCGATCTCGGTAGCGATATCGCTATGTGAGACGGGCCCTTAAGAGAAGAAATGGAGAGCTGCTCGTAGAACCACAGGCTAGTCACTGATAATGGAGAAAAAGAACAGAGTACAGTTAGGATAAAAAGGAGAAGATGATTTAGAGATAGAGTTGAGAAAGGTAGAACCCAGAAGAAATAAAGTGAGACCAGTACCTGGAGACATACTGTGTAGTTAGGGTTAACAGAACTGAAAAGTGACTACAAGTAGGGATGAGCTGACCCGTGGATTTTCGGATTAGGCAGAACTGTAGTTCAAAGTTTAGTTTGGCATCTGAACTTGACCCAAACCCAATAGAAGTCAATGGGGACCCGAACTTCAGTGCTGTAAAATGGTCATAGTAAGGGCTAGGGCGCTGCAAAAGGAAGCAAAATGGGGGTAAGAGCAGGAATATGCCCTGCAAACAAATGTGGACAGGGAAATGATTTAATAAGACTATAGCCAACACTGGTTTTTTTTTGCCTTTTTTTGTGAGAGGCGGGAGGCCCCAAAACATTGGGCATGGCAAATAGAATTAACAAGCTGCGCGATGCAGTCTAGCAATGGCTAGGTGTGGCTGGTCTACGTCTCTAGTCAGCCAAAGGTATGGACCAAGTCCTGTTGGATCCATGCCTGGTTCATTTTAATGAATGTTAGCTTCCCCCGTTGGCTGTTTGTGATCACACCCACTGCTGCGCTAATCACACATTCCGACACTACACTTGCCGCATGGCAGGCCAGCACCTCCAAGGCGTAAAGGGCAAGCTCAGGCCATGTCTCCAATTTGGAGACCCAAAAGTTAAATGGGGCAGACCCATCACTCAGTACATGGAGACGTGTGGACACATATTCTTCCACCATGTAGTTGAAACGCTGCCTCCTGCTAATACGTATGTATTATATTAGATGGTGGTGTCGGATGTTGTGGTGTGATGAGGAAGGTTTTCCACATTTCAGCCGTGCTAACCCTCCCTTTCGAGGTAGTACCGGTGCCCCAGCTGTGTTGGTGACTTCCTGCTCTGACTTGTGCTTCCACTGAGCCCCTCTGTCAGGTGGGAAAGCCATCAGTAGTGCGTCTACCAATGTGCACTTGTATTCCCGTATTTTATGATCCTGCTTCAGTGATGGAAGGATGGTACGCTGCCCTTGTAGCGGGGATCTAGCAAGGTGGCCACCCAGTAATGGGCACTGGTAATAATCCAGGCACCTCGGCGGTCACGGCACATGTGTTGGCTCATGTGTGCCAGGCTGCTCAGAGGGAAATACCAGCTGTCCTGGCCGGGAAAGGGGGGCTTGGCCTGGATCCTCCATATCCCCCCAATCACGATCGTGATGTCTGTGAGCAGCTTTGAGTACGACCGTGAACACTGTTTCCTTCTCATCCTCAAAACTGTTCCCTGGCGTCTGGTACAGGAACCCATCCACTGAGCCATGTGTGGATGACTGGCCTGATAATGGTGTGAATGGTCCTTGTTCTTCCTCCTGTGCCACCACCTCGTCCAGCATCGCCTGAAGCTTTTTTTTTTTTTAAGGAAGCATAGAAGCAATATAGTAACTCTGATGAAGGCGTCATCATCGCTTGCCATGTTCATGAAGTATTTGAAGCAGCTTAACACGGCACAGACGTCGGTGATGGTAGAACAAGGGGCCAACATGCTTTACATGTAATTTAGAGCAAGGCCAGTGGAAAAAAAATCATACTGACCTCTGTGGCTGCCTGCTGTTCTCTTCACACTGGCCGGGCCTCTTCTTTCCATCGTAGTGTACGCATCACTGTCCTCTTCATTACAGCCCAGGACTTCCGGTCATGTCCATGTCCCTGCGCGTCATGAGGTCGCGACGTAAGACACAGTCATAAATGTTTCCAAATGTGTTGGATTTTCTGTTGCAAATTGCAAGCAGCACACTTTCCAGGGATTCAAAGCAAGTCGCAAGCAACACGCAACTGGTCGCAACATGGCTGTTCATCTTAAAGCAAAATCAGAGCATGAAAATTGTTGCACAGCATAAGCCAGACAAGCTGTAGATATTTTTTGCCCATACTCCTGCGGGCAATATTGATAATAACTAGGGTTGAGCATTCCGATACTGCAAATATCGGGTATCGGCCGATATTGGCTGTATCGGAATTCCGATTCCGAGTTCCGATATTTTCGTCATATCGGATACCGGAATCGGGATTGTCACTGTCAGTGTCCGTCGGTCGGGTCTGTCAGGAGTCAGCGGCACTTACCTGGCAGAAGATCTCCGGCGGTCACGTCCTGGACTGCTTGATGGCCGCAATCTTCTTTCCCCGGCGGTCACATGCAGTATCTCGCGATAACTGCAGTGACTGCTGGGTAATCCCGGCCGTAAAGCAGTCAGTCCGATGACGTCACCGCCGGGGAAGCAGGTAATCAGCTGTGCTGCGTTGCGATGACAGGCTCTGCCTGTCATTGCGATGTAGCAGAGTTGGATCGTCGTGGGACTGTCGTTATGGACTGCGTCGGACAGGTGGTATACTTGTTTTTTTTTTTTTTTCTTTTTTTACAGGAGATCGATGGCGTCGCAGGAATGAGAGTACAATAAAATTAATGAAAACTGTGTTGTCTCTTTTATTTCATTAAAATACTTTTTTCTTGCTGTGTTTTTTTTTTACACATTTAATAACTTTGGGATTAATAATGGATCGGTGTCTTATTGACACCTCTCCATTATTAACCGGGCTTATTGTCACCGTGCAATCAACGGTGACATTAACCCCTTATTACCCCGCTTGCCACCGCTACAGGGCAAGTGGGAAGAGCCGGGTAAAGTGCCACAATTGGCACATCTTTTGATGTGCCAAATGTGGGGCTGCTGTAGCCTGGTATTATCAGGCTGTTGAGGGCCAAAATCCATGGGCCTTGACAGTCTTTTAATACCAGGCCGCAGCAGTCTGCATTTTACTTGGCTGGTTAACAAAAATAGGGGGACCCCTACGCCGGTTTTTTTTCGAGGGGATCCCCTATTTTTGTTAACCAGCCAAGCTAAGCAGACTGCTGTGGCCTGGTATTATCAGGCTGGCAAGGTCCATGGATATTGGATCCCTACCAGCCTGAAAAACCAGGCCTCAGCAGTCTGCTTCATCTGGCTGGTTAACAAAAATAGGGGGGACCCCACGCCAATTTTTTTCGAGGGGATCCCCTATTTTTGTTAATCAGCCAAGATATGCAGACTGCTGTGGCCTGGTATTATCAGGCTGGCAAGGTCCATGGATCTTGGCTCCTTAACAGCCTGAAAATCCAGGCCTCAGCGGTCTGCTTCATCTGGCTGGTTAACAAAAATAGGGGGGACCCCACGCCAATTTTTTTCGAAGGGATCCCCTATTTTTGTTAATCAGCCAAGATATGCAGACTGCTGTGGCCTGGTATTATCAGGCTGGCAAGGTCCATGGATCTTGGCTCCTTAACAGCCTGAAAATCCAGGCCTCAGCGGTCTGCTTCATCTGGCTGGTTAACAAAAATAGGGGGGACCCCACGCCAATTTTTTTTCGAAGGGAACCCCTATTTTTGTTAATCAGTTCCCTCTGACGTCACTGATTGTGTCCCTGGCTGACCTGAAGTGAAAGTGGAAAGCAATCAATTAAGCTTTCCACTTAAGGGCCGTCTCACATAGCGATATCGCTACCGAGATCGCTGCTGAGTCACTAGTTTTGTGACGCAGCAGCGAGCTCACCAGCGATATCGCTGTGTGTGACATTCAGCGACGATCAGCCCCCCTGCCGGGTATCACTGATCGTCGCTGAAATGTCAGGACCTTTTTTTGATCGCTGGTTTCCCGCTGACAGGCACACATCGCTGCGTGTGACAGGCGGGAGACCAGCGATCCGCTGGTAACCAAGGTACACAGCGGGTTTCCAGGCGCGGGGCTGTGCCTAGAAACCCGCTGTGTACCTTGGATACCAGCGCCCTGATGCAGGGAGCTGGTATCCAAGGTACACAGCGGGTTTCCAAGCGCTGCGCGGTGCCTGGAAACCCGCTGTGTACCTTGGTTACCAGCGGATCGCTGGTCTCCCGCCTGTCACACGCAGCGATGCGTGCCTGTCAGCGGGAGACCAGCGATCAAAAAAAGGTCCTGACATTTCTGCGACGATCAGCGATACCCGGCAGGGGGGCTGATCGTCGCTGAATGTCACACACAGCGATATCGCTGGTGAGCTCGCTGCTGCGTCACAAAACTAGTGACTCAGCAGCGATCTCGGTAGCGATATCGCTATGTGAGACGGGCCCTTAAGCGATGTTACCCGCAGTGTCGCTGTCCCAGATCGCTGCCTGAGCTGCCTGTTTGGCAGCTCAGCAGCGATCATGTAGCGATACACCAGCGATCCTGACAAGTGCATATCGTTGTCGGGATCGCTGGTGTATCGTTATGTGACACCCAGCCTTTACTCTCCTGTCAGGCAGGAGAGGAACTCATTCATTTGGGGTTTACTGTGAGGCTGCAGCATTAGCTGCGGTCCCTGCAGTAAACATTAACCCTTTCTGAAGGATTACACCGTGGGACCTGACTGTGCATGGGATAGGTAAGAATAATTTTGCTTTTTTATTTTATTTTTATTACAGGAAATGGTTTTTGCAGTAAAATAAAAGATGGTCAAAAACATGTGTCTTTATTTCATTAAAATGATTTTTAATTAAAGTGTGTGTGTTTTATTTTTATTTCATGCAATAGGATTAATAATTGATAGTTGTCTAATTGACAGCTCTCAATTATTAACCTGGCTTAAGGTCACCTTTCAATAGCAAGGTGGCTATAACCCCATATTAACCCATTCGCCACCGCTACAGGGCAATGGGAATAGACGGGCAAAGTGCCAGAAAGGGCGAATCTAATTATAGATTTGTCTTTCCTGGGGTGTCTGGGGGCAGATGTTAGTAGCCGGGGGGGGGGCAAAATAATGGTCCCTCTCTGGGCTATTATTATCTGCCCCCACTCACTGGCTTTGTCTGTCTGGTTGCGAAAATAGGGCGGGAGCCCACGCATTTTTTTTCAGCAATTTTACACCTCATATATATATATACATGTCATTGAATTTGTGACACATATATATATATTTATATTTGTAGTTCATACACTTCTACATAGTATAATAGCCGCTAATTCAATTGCCGGCTTTTGTGAAAATGCAGAACCCGACATGAAATGACACTTGGTGTACATAGGGTTAACCATGTCTTTTCATGTCCTTTGCTATCTAATTTGCACAAACAATTAAATCAGTCTATGTGTGCAAAATTTCACACCTGTAGGGGTTAATTAAAGGTGTAAATTCGTAGCAAAAAAGTCCGTTTTTTTTACAACGAATTTACACCTTTAATTAACCCCTACAGGTGTGAAATTTTGCACACATAGACTGATTTAATTGTTTGTGCAAATTAGATAGCAAAGGACATGAAAAGACATGGTTAACCCTATGTACACCAAGTGTCATTTCATGTCGGGTGCTTCTGTCTTTTCACTGAAGCCGGCTTTACCCGGCAATTGAATCAGAGGATATTTTACTATGTAGAAGTGTATAAACTATACATATATGTATATATATATGTCACAATGACATGTATATATATATATATATGTATTCTATGTGTGTATATTTAGTGTTTACAAGGAAAGAATGGGGTTTTTTTAGTTGCGATATTTTGTTCCCATAGACTTACATGGGACTTCCGGTATCGGTATCGGGTATCGCCGATATTTTAGTGATATCGGCGATACCATTCCGATTCCGATACTTTAGGATATCGGAAAGTATCGCTCAACTCTAATAATAACATTTGTAGCTGAACTGTACAATTTGTTGTTTTGCTGAAGTTGTAAATTAAAGGGAAGTGTCGTGATTTTATTTTTTGGTATTAATTTTATAATCAATTTTTTTTATACAAAATTAAATGCACTGGTTTAACAGTTTTTTATTGAATATTTTTTGATCGCTTTCAGTATAAGGTCGGGGTCACATTCTTGCCTTCTACGCTGAGCATTTAAGTTGGGTTTTCTGTGTCAGTTCCACAAAAATGTGATTCAGATGAAACCCCCAACGGAAGCACCCACCTTAATGAGACAGATGGAGACACTTCGTAATCTGTTTGGCGTCTGCTCCGGTGGTATTCATCTTTTTAGGCATGCACAGATCTGTGGTCGCCCACATTAGTGCTCTAAAAAGACACCTAAAATGATGGGACACTGCCAGAACAGAGACCAGTCCAAAGTCACTGGTATTTAAGCGGTATTTAAGGGGTTAATTGGCACTGATCTGCTCCAAAATCGGCTAATATACTGCAGGATGTCAGCTGTCATGTCATGAATTTCAGCCACAGGGCAGCACTATACCCTTATTCCTCAGGGAAATTAAAATGCAGCGCTGTGGAATAAGGCCCTTAATGGCCGCTGGTAAAAGGCGTATTGGTGGTTGTTAAGGGGTTAATCTAATAAAAAGCCTGGGATTTTGGTAGATATTATGGCATAAAGGTCTGGGGCCACTACTATTTTTGACCTATTCTATACAGCACCATAGTAAACGGGTTGTCCAGTGAATACAGGTTATCCCCTAGGCAGAGAATAGGTTACACCTTACTAACCAGTGTGTCTTACCAATGAGACCTGCACTTAATGGCAGAACGGGGGACTTTCATCCCTGACGACTTCTTTCTCTATGAAACTGCTGGAAAAGTTAAGCTAATGAATGGAGCAGCGGTCCAGCACGCTCACTGCTATTCCACGCTAACGGAGATGAACGTCCCAGCGGTTGGTCCCTCACCGATATTCACATTATCACATATTCTCTGTATTGTAAATGAATCGAAACTTCAGTAAGAAGCCTCTGGCCACAAGAGAGAGATTAGTATCTGGCTCTTCTTCCTGCACCATTTACACATTAGTTTGTTCTGCATAGGAAAGTTTCTAACATGACGAGCAAGTTGTGCCAAGTTTATTATATCATATGTGAGGAAATAGGGCACAATTCAACATTTTTGCATATTTTTACATTCATACACCTTCCAACACTATTCATAAATCCCACCCGTCATCTGAACCTATGGATCAGTGTGAACTTGTGCTACTTGTGTAGTAACGCTTGTCATCTCTGCTTCATCTTGTGTTCCAGCACAGGGTTAATGACGCACCGACTCCATACCTGTCTTCATGGTTTGGTCTTAGATGTCAGATCCTGATTCCAAAGAAAATCCCACCAACACAAGATTGTGAAAGAAACGCACAAAACACTTTTATTGGATGTTAATTAGATTGAATTTTATTACAAATCACATTATTATTTAATTCAGTGTCTGAAATTTAGAATTAGCCAATTACTATGGTAAAGACACTGAAAATGGCACAACCTCCGACTCACGAAGAATCATCCTACAGCACTCAGGAGAGGAAAAACCCCATGGTGGAAACCTCTAGGGAACCATGGCTGGAGGACTGCCCTTCCCTTGGGCTTAGAAGGTTAATGCCAACACGGAACTGAAATTGTTCCAGAATTCATACATTGTATCATATTTACAGTGAGACATAATATACATCCACCATAGATATGATAGCAGTGACATCACATAGTCACACTGGTTACACATTACATCACCAGAAAACAGGCAGTAATGGAGAAGGTCAAACCGGTGCCCTGTGCGAGCGCCGTATGGAGAAGCCTAATGCGACCTCTCAGGCCGTACACAAAATGGTGAAGGCGGCCAGTACTGGACGTGAGGGAGATCTGGCTGCAACATCTGGCACCCATTGATCGCTAGGGTTACTTTAATATGGCTGGCTAGGCCATAGGGCTGATCTGGCTGGCTAGGCGGCATGGCTGATCTGGCTGGCTAGGCGGTATGGCTGATCTGGCTGGCTAGGCGGTATGGCTGATCTGGCTGGCTAGGCGGTGTCTCCTTCCTCCCTCCCATTGCGGAGTGATGAAGCTCCAGGTCTCCAGACACATCAAGTACGGCTCTTCATACGGCTGAATGACCTGTGGTTCTGGAATCTTCTTCTATGTCGTAGATGTATGTGTTTATGACATCAGCACAGTTGCCGTAGTTACCACAGTTGTTTATTACTGATGCTTCATTGGCTAGAAAGTCTCTTTCAGTGTTCCAAAGTATTAACCCTTGAAGAACTGGCATTGTGCCAAACTCTAGAAGCCTGTAAAATAAGCTTGTTTCTAGGTAGGACCAGTATAATTATTTTCATTTTAAAGAAGCCCTAAACAAAGTCTAATTGGTGAGCGCATCTACAGATTTTTTTTTTTTAATAAAGTATCTATTGAAATTTTCCAACAAATTTTTATAACAAACAAAATACATAATCAGAATAGTATAGAATTAAAAAAAAACACAAAGAAGAGAGGAATAGGAAAGAGAAAAGAAAAAGCGGACATTCGTCACCTTAATGATAGCACATGGAAAGACAACAACATCTCTCTGGAAGTCCTGACAATGTACAGTAGTCCTTTCTATTGCTCAAGAGATAGGACGCATGTTTATCTCAAGGGATCCTCCTTATTAAATCAAGCCCAGTCTGTCTCACCAGATGCTAGCCGTAACTCCTCAATCCTCAATCCAGGGTGCCCAAACTTGTTTAAATTTATTAACCCCTTCCCGACCCATGACGCCACGTAGGCGTCATGAAAATCAGTGCCAATCCGACCCATGACGCCTATGTGGCGTCATGAAAGGATCGCGTCCCTGCGGGTCGGGTGACCGGGGTCACTGAAAGGTCACCCGACCCGCCGGCACAGGACCCTTTGTGCTTCACCACAGGGGGGTTGGCTTAACCCCCCCGTGGCCACGATCGCTCTGATTGGCTGTTAAAAGTGAAACAGCCAATCAGAGCAATCTGTAATATTTCACCAATATAATTGGTGAAATATTACAATCCAGCCATGGCCGATGCTGCAATAGCATCTGCCATGGCTGGACACCGAGCCCTGACCCCCCCACACGGATTCACGGCGGCGATCGGCCGCCGCCACCGAAAGATGGCAGCGGTCGGTCACCGCCGTCACTAAAAGCTCCCCTCGTCCTGGCCTCCGCTGCCCCCACCTTCCGATCCCCCCCCCTCACTTCCGACCCCCATACTCACCTCTCCCGGTCCACCGATGTCCCTGGATCCTTCCCGGCGGCTGCCCGGGATTCTTCATGGGCGCCGCCATCTTGGAAAATGGCGGGCGCATGCGCAGTGCGCCGCGGCGGCGCATGCGCAGTGCGCCTGCCTAGTCAAAAAATTTATTTTGATCACTGTGATAAACTGTCACAGTGATCAAAATAAAAAAAAGTAAGTGAACCCCCCTGTCATAGGTAGGGAAAAATAATAAAGAATTTTTTTTTTTCTCCTATTAGGCCCTGTGCACACGTTGCGGATTTTGCTGCGGATCCGCAGCTGATTTCTCTGCTGATCCGCAGCGGATTTCGCTGCTGATCCGCAGCGGATTTCGCTGCTGATCCGCAGCTGATTTCGCTGCTGATCCGCAGCTGATTTCGCTGCTGATCCTCAGCTGATTTCGCTGCTGTCCGCTGCTGATTTAGCTGCGGATCAGCAGCGAAATCACAGCGAAATCAGCTGCGGATCAGCAGCGATTCAGCTGCGATCCGCAGCGGATTTCGCTGCTGATCCGCAGCTGATTTCGCTGCTGATCCGCAGCTGATTTCGCTGCTGATCCGCAGCTGATTTCGCTGCTGATCCGCAGCTGATTTCGCTGCTGATCCGCAGCGGATTTCGCTGCTAATCCGCAGCGATTTTGCTGCGGATCAGCAGCGGATTTTGCTGCGGATCCGCAGCGGATTTGGCGCTGCGGATCCACAGCAGATCCAGAAACCATGTACAGTACAATGCAAATAAATGGTAAAAAAAAACGCTGTGCACATGCTGCAGATTTTTCAGCGCGGATTTGCTGCGGTTTTAAATCCGCAGCATGTCAATTCTTTGTGCGGATTCCGCAGCGATTTTACACCTATTCCATTATAGGCGTAAAACCGCAGAGAAAAACCGCAGCAAATCCGCGCTAAATACGCAGGTAAAAGGCAGGTCGTTTTACCTGCGGATTTTAGAAAAATCCGCAAGTGAATCCGCAACGTGTGCACGGGGCCTTAGGGTCAGGCTGGGTTCATATTGCATTATGGCAGTCCGTTAGATGGACTGCGTTTCACCGCGGTATAACGCGGTGTAACGCAGTCCGTTAACGCTGCCATTCACCCCATTTGTGTGCGCATCGCAACGCATGCCATGAAGCGGCATGCGTTCGCGACGTGTCGTCATTCAGTGACGGAGCCTTGGACGCAGGCTGCAGCGTCTGGGCTCCATCACCGCTAGCACAGATGAATCATCGCTGATTCCTCTGCACTAGCGGGTATAGCATAACGCGATCGCGTTATGCTATACCGTTACCAGCCCGTCAACGCTACGTGTTGAACGGGCTGGTAAAACGCAATATGAACCCAGCCTTAGGGTTAGAACTAGGGTTAGGGTTAGAACTAGGGTAAGGGTTAGAACTAGGGTAAGGGTTAGAACTAGGGTTAGGGTTGGAATTAGGGTTAGGGTTGGAATTAGGGTTAAGGTTGGGATTAGGGTTAGGGTTGGGATAAGCGTTAGGGGTGTTTTGGGGTTAGGGTTGGGATTAGGGTTAGCTTGTGGTTAGGTTTATGGTTAGAGTTGGGATTAGGGTTAGGGGTGTGTTGGGGTTAGGGTTATGGTTAGGGTTTGTATTAGGGTTAGAGGTGTGTAGGGGTTAGGGTTGGGGTTAGGGGTGTGTTGGGGTTAGGGTTGGAGTTAGAATTGAGGGGTTTCCACTATTTAGGTACATCAGGGATCTCCATACGCGACATGGCGCCACCATTGATTCCTGCAAATTTTGCGTTCAAAAAGTCAAACAGTGCTCCCTTTATTCCAAGCCCCGACGTGTGCCCAAACAGTGGTTTACCCCCACATATGGGGTATCAGCGTACTCGGGAAAAATTGCACAACAACTTTGGGGGTCTAATTTCTCCTGTTACTGTTGGGAAAAAAAATTGGGGACTAAAAAATTTATTTTTGTGGAAAAAAAATGATTTTTTATTTTCACGGCTCTGCGTTATAAACTTCTGTGAAGAACTTGGGGGTTCAAAGTGCTCACCACACATCTAGATAAGTTCCTTGCGGGGTCTAGTTTCCAAAATGGGGTCACTTGTGGGGAGTTTATACTGTTTAGGCACATCAGGGACTCTGCAAACGTAACATGACGCCCGCAGACCATTCCATCAAGTCGGCAATTCAAAACGTCACTACTTCCCTTCCGAGCCCCGAAGTGTGCCCATACAGTAGTTTTCTCCCACATATGGGATATCAGCATACTCAGGACAAATTGGACAACAACTTTTGAGGTCTAATTTCTCCTGTTACCCTTGGGAAAATAAAAAAATTGGGGACTAAAGATCATGTTTGTGGAAAAAATATGATTTTTTTATTTTCATGGCCCGGCGTTATAAACTTCTGTGTAGCCCTTGGGGGTTCAAAGTGCTCACTACACATCTAGATAAGCTCCTTGGGGGGTCTAGTTTCCAAAATGGGGTCACTTGTGGGGGGTTTCTACTGTTTAGGCACATCAGGGGCTCTGCAAAGGCAACATGACGCCCACAGAACATTCCATCAAGTCTGCATTCCAAAATGGCGCTCCTTCCCTTCTGTGCTCTCCCATGCGCCAAAACAGTGGTTCCCCCCCACATATGGGGTACCAGTGTACTCAGGACAAACTGTACAACAACTTTTGTGGTCCAATTTCTCCTGTTACCCTTGTGAAAATAAAAAATTGCGGGTTAAAAAAATCAGTTTTTGAGGAAAAAAAAGATTTTTTATTTTCACGGCTCTGCATTACAAACTTCTGTGAAGCACGTGGGGGTTCAAGGTGCTCACCACACATCTAGTTAAGTTCCTTGAGGGGTCTAGTTTACAAAATGTGGTCACTTGTGGGGGGTTTCTACTGTTTAGGCACATCAGGGGCTCTGCCCGCCGCAGACCATTCCATCAAGTCGGCATTTCAAAGCGTCACTACATCCCTTCCAAGCCCTGACGTGTGCCCAAACAGTGGTTCTCCCCCACATGTGAGGTACTAGCGTACTAAGGACAAATTAGACAACAACTTTTGGGGTCCAATTTCTCCTGTAACCATTGTGAAAATAAAAAATATGGGGCTAAATAATAATTTTTTGAGAAAAAAAAATGATTTTTTATTTTCACGGCTCTGCGTTATAAAGTTTTGTGAAGCACCTGGGGGTTCAAAGTGTCACTGTGCATCTGCATAAGTTTCTTAGGGGGTCTAGTTTCCAAATGGGGTCATTTGTGGGGGAGCTCCAAAGTTTAGGCATACAGGGGCTCTCCAAACATGACATGGCGTCCGCTAACGACTGGAGCTAATTTTCCATTCAAAAAGTCAAATGGCGCTCCTTCCCTTCTGAGCCCTGCCGTGCGCCCAAACAGTGGTTTATGACCACATATGAGGTATCTGTGTACTCAGGAGAAATTGCCCAACAAATTTTAGGATCCAATTTATACTGTTGCCCATGTGAAAATGAAAAAACTGAGGCTAAAAGAAAATTTTTGTGAAAAAAAAAGTACTTTCTTTTTTTTACAGATCAATTTGTGAAGCACTTGGGGGTTCAAAGTGCTCACTCTGCATCTAGATAAGTTCCTTGGGGGGTCTAGTTTCCAAAATGGGGTCACTTGTGGGGGAGCTCCAATGTTTAGGCACACAGGGACTCTCCAAATGCGACATGGCATCCGCTAAATATTCCAGCATATTTTCCATTCAAAAAGTCAAATGGCGCTCCTTCCCTTCTGAGCCCTGCCGTGCGCCCAAACAGTGGTTTATGACACATATGAGGTATCGGTGTACTCAGGAGAAATTGCCCAACAAATTTTTGGATCCAATTTATACTGTTGCCCATGTGAAAATGAAAAAACTGAGGCTAAAAAAATTTTTGTGAAAAAAAAAGTACTTTCTTTTTTTTACGGATCAATTTGTGAAGCACCTGGGGGTTTAAAGTGCTCACTCTGCATCTAGATAAGTTGCTTGGGGGTCTAGTTTCCAAAATGGGGTCACTTGTGGGGGAGCTCCAATGTTTAGGCACACAGGGACTCTCCAAATGCGACATGGCAACCGCTAAATATTCCAGCATATTTTCCATTCAAAAAGTCAAATGGCGCTCCTTCCCTTCTGAGCCCTGCCGTGCGCCCAAACAGTGGTTTATGACCACATATGAGGTATCGGTGTACTCAGGAGAAATTGCCCAACAAATTTTAGGATCCATTTATCCTGTTGCCCATGTGAAAATGAAAAAACTGAGGCTAAAAGAAAATTTTTGTGAAAAAAAAAGTACTTTCTTTTTTTTACGGATCAATTTGTGAAGCACCTGGGGTTCAAAGTGCTCACTCTGCATCTAGATAAGTTCCTTACGGCGTCTAGTTTCCAAAATGGGGTCACTTGTGGGGGAGCTCCAATGTTTAGGCACACAGGGACTCTCCAAATGCGACATGGCAACCGCTAAATATTCCAGCATATTTTCCATTCAAAAAGTCAAATGGCGCTCCTTCCCTTCTGAGCCCTGCCGTGCGCCCAAACAGTGGTTTATGACCACATATGAGGTATCTGTATACTCAGGAGAAATTGCCCAACAAATTTTAGGGTCCATTTTATCCTGATGCCCATGCAAAAATGAAAAAATTTATGCTAAAAGAAAAATTTTGTTGGAAAAATTAAAATGTCCATTTTTTCCTTCCACGTTGCTTTAGTTCCTGTGAAGCACCTGAAGGGTTAATAATCTTCTTGAATGTAGTTTTGAGTAGCTTGAGGGGTGCAGTTTTTATAATGGTGTCACTTTTGGGTATTTTCTGCCATATAGACCCCTCAAAGTGACTTCAAATGTGAGGTGGTCCCTAAAAAAAATGGTTTTGTAAATTTTGCTGTAAAAATGAGAAATCGCTGGTCAACTTTTAACCCTTATAACTTCCTAACAAAAAAAAATGTTGTTCCCAAAATTGTGCTGATGTAAAGTAGACATGTGGGAAATGTTATTTATTAACTATTTTGTGTCACATAACTCTCTGGTTTAACAGAATAAAAATTCAAAATTTTAAAATTGCGAAATTTTCAAAATTTTGGCCAAAGTTCCATTTTTTTCACAAATAAACGCAAAAATTATCGACCTAAATTTACCACTAACATGAAGCCCAATATGTCACGAAAAAACAATCTCAGAATCGCTAGGATCCGTTGAAGCGTTCCTGAGTTATTACGTCATAAAGGGACACTGGTCAGAATTGCAAAAAATGGCCAGGTCATTTAGGTCAAAATAGGCTGGGTCATGAAGGGGTTAATGGCACCTCTTTTCTGATATACTCCTTTTTCAATATTTAGAAACCAGTATATTTTGTTAATATATTCCTTTTTTCTGGGGCTCTTAGTATCCAACCAATGTTGCCCTATTAATTTTCTCGCTAAGTACAGCACACGCTATAGCTACTTTACCCGGCTCAGTTGTCTGGATATCTTCCATGTATCCCAGTACACAGACTAAAGCCGTGGTTTCCAAAGCCACCTGGAAGACTCGCCTAATCACCCCTATTACTTTCCTCCAATATCTCTCGTAATTCAGGACATGACCACATCATATGAAGCGGGGATGCAGCGTCAAAACCACATCTGGGGCAACACGCCTCAGCTCTAGCACCAATCTTTATCAAAAACACAAGTATCCTATAAACATTATGCACCAGGTAAAGTTGGGAAAGTCTATGCTGTTCCCTAAGAGACAAGTGGGGGATCCTTTCCAATATTTCTATCCTTTGTCCTTCTTCTATTAGACCAATCTCAGCCTCCCATCTCTCCTTACTGTGTACTAGATCTTTACTTATCACTAAGGTTAATAAATATCTATATAGCAGAGATATTACCCCAGATGAGTTATTTCATTTACTAATTTCATTTACCAATAGCCCGAAACACTGTGTCTGCAAATTGAGATACTGATTTGGCTTTTATCCTAAATCATATTGCAAGACTCGTTAAAGGGTTGATTGTAACTTGTAGGATCGCTGCTTCCAACAGGAGGCGCTATAGAGTTCAAGTCCTCTTTTTCTCTGAAGAGGCAATTTGCATATTCATTTACTAATTAACAATAAAACAGTATTTTGTTCATAAACATTGAAGCCACTATCCGTGAAATCAGCATTACAACTCATGGCGTAACTGGAGATATTTGTAGAAGTCCTTTGAGCTAAGATTAAACTCCTCTTGCAATTGTAATACTTAATCACATTATCCAAGACCAACAGGAATAAATACCCTTCTCACCTCCTTCACCCTCCATTTCTCAAAGACAGAGACTCCCAAATATTTACATGTTGATACCTGTTGTATCCTGAGCCACTCAAAGTATTAATCTGACCAATCCTTCATCCAGAGACATCACCGACTTCGACCAATTCATAACAAGACTGGAGTAAAGGTACTGCCACACTACACAATCCCCTAGCGATCTCGTTAGCGTCGCATACTAATGAGATCGCAAGCAGGATTGTTTCTATATCGCTAGTAGCTACCTATTTTAGCGATGTCGTTAGGACGCTATCGCGGTTAGCGATCTCCTTAACGACTTAGCGGTACAAAAGTACGCTAAATCGCTAAAAAAGGTGCCACATTAGCGATATATACTTACCCAGCGGGGCGCCAGTGACGAAAATAGGGTCCGGAACGATTCCAGCGACGAGCGAGATCACAGCAGAAGCTCGTCGCTGGCAGATGCCGCACACAACAACATCGCTAACGGGATCGCTAAATAGACGTACATCCCTATAAGACGATCACGTTGCATTATAGAGGATACCCTAGTCCAAAAGACTGAACACTCCATTGCTGAAGGCAGGGATTCTGAAGCATTGGCCAAAAAGAGTAAAGTGTCTTCAGTAGAGTTGAGCGACTTTGGTCGGATCAAGTTTCGTGAAACCCGACTGAAACAAAATTTGTTTCGGACGAAACTGATCCGACTAGGGTAAAAAAAGTCGGGGTTTCGTCCGAAACCCGACCCCAAAGCCAGTCAATGGGGAATAAAAGTAGGCAATGAGTGGATGAATGTCATTCACTCATGCCGACTTTTATTCCCCATTGACTTGCATTGGGGTCAAATTTCGGACGAAACCCCGACTTTTTTGCCCTAGTCGGATCAGTTTCGTCCGAAACAAATTTTGTTTCAGTTGGGTTTCACGAAACCTGATCTGACCAAAGTCGCTTAACTCTAGCCGTCAGTGTATAACGCAATTTTATTTTCTAACACTCGTCTTTTAACCCCTTTGTCATCGGACGTACTATCCCGTCCATGTGAGCTGGGACTTAATTCCCAGGGACGGGATAGTACGTCCTAGGCGATCAGCTACGCTCCCGCTGATCGCGGCCGGGTGTCAGCTGATTATCACAGTTGACATCCAGCACTATGTGCCAGGAGCGGTCACGGACCGCTCCCGGCACATTAACCCCTAGCACACCGCGATCAAACATGATCGCAGTGTACCGGGGGCACAGGGAAGCTTCGCGCAGGGAGGGGGCTCCCTGCGTGCTCCCCTGAGACCCTCAGAACAGCGCGATGTGATTGCGCTGTTCAGAGGCCTTCCTCCCTGCAAGGCCCCGGATCCAAGATGGCCGCCGGGTCCTGCAGGGAGGCGGCTTCCTCAGTGCCTGCTGAGAGCAGGCAATGAGAAGCCTGCAGCAGTGCCAGAGCGATCGCTGGTGTGACAGAGTGCTGTGCACACTGTCAGACCAGTGATCTGACATTCTACAGTGATGTCCCACCCTGGGACAAAGTAAAAAAGTTAAAAAAAAAAAAATCACAAGTGTAAAAAAAAATTCCAATATAAAGGAAAAAAAAATATTCCCCAATAAATTCATTTCTTCCTGTAAATAAAAAAAACAAAACAATAAAAGTACACATATTTGGTATCGCTGTGTCCGTAACGACCCGCCCTATAGAACTGTCCCACTAGTTAACCAATTTCGTGAACCCTCACAAAAAAAAGCAAAAAATCAATGCTTTATCATCATACCGCCGAACAAAAAGTAAAATAACACGCGATCAAAAAGACCGATATAAATAAACATGATAACGCTGAAAACGTCATCTTGCCTTGCAAAAAACGAGCCGCCATACAGCATCATCAGCGAAAAAATAAAAAAGTTATAGCTCGCAGAATAAAGCGATGCAAAAATAATTATTTTTTATATAAAATTGTTTTTATTCTATAAAAGCGCCAAAACAAAAAAATGATATAAATGAGGTATCGCCGTAATCGTACTGA